>CATIWR010063122.1:0-33380 GCA_949677035.1 Omphalea diandra
ATGTCTTGTCTTTAGAGAAATTAAGCTTGGGAAGTCCTTCCACTAACTTTCCTTTATATAGGCTTTGAAGAAGATCCATGCTTATATGTCCAAGCCTTCTATGCCACGACTAAGCTTCATTGCTCATAGACATAAGACACTTAAAGGATTGGTTAGCCAAACTGTCTAAGTCAATTGAATAGGTATTGCCTTTCCTTTCACCCTTGAAAATAACCTCATCATCCACTAAAGTGGTGACTCGACATTCCCTAGGATCAAAGGTGACTTTGTTACCTTTGTCACACAATTGACTTACACTTAACAAATTGTGTTGTAAGCCACTAACTAAAAGAACATTATCAATTAAAGAACATCCATTCTTATCGATAGTTCGAATGTCAATTGCCTTACCATTGGCATTGTTACCAATATGACATCTCTACTTTCTTTTTTTTTTCAATGTTGTGAATAGTCTTCTATTTCCTATCATGTGTTTAGAACATCCACTATCCATATGCCAATTGTTTGATTTGGTGGTTGTCACATTCCCCTACACAACAATAGTAAGTTACCTTTTCTTAGCCCAAGCAAACTTGGGTCCTTAGGGGTTAGAAGATGAAAGGTCCTTTAGTTTGAGGTCAGTCTTCCTAATATAGTAATGAATATTAATGTGTCCAAATCTCATACAACAATGACATTGGAGTTTAGACTTAAAAGTTCTTCTCATATGCACAATTTTATCAACACGTTGGTTGGAACCTTTCCAATATCCGGATTGGACTTTTGTATGCTACAAACTCTAGCATCAAATTTATCTAAAGGAAGAGTTTTGAGGATTTTTGTGTTTATCTCATAGTTGGTGGGAGCTCTTCCAAATTTCTTCATGTTGGTGACAATGGACAAGAGCCTATTTGTCATTTCTGTGATGCTTTCATTATCCTTCATCATGAAGAGTTCCCATTCGGTGACATACATTTCTAAACGGCTTGACTTGACTAAAGTTGTGCCTTCATGATAGTTCTCTTGAGTCTTCCAAATGGCATGTGCAATTTAACAATGTTGCACTCTTTCAATCTCTTTTATAGAGAGAAGGCTTAGAAGAATGGCAATTACTCTCTTGTTTTTGCCATTTGATCTCTGGTGAGCTTCAACCTATTATTCTCTTGGGATAAGTTTTTCAATTCCATCCACTACTTTAGTGGGTGACTTCTATTCTTTGACAAATATTCCAAAGGTCCACCACATCTGTGTCAAAGGTAGATTTTCATTTTATACTTCCAATGAGTATAGTCGGAACCATTAAAGTGAGGCTTCAGGTGTGAGTGGATTCCCTCTTGTGCCATGATCTTTTACTCACAATAAAGGTTTGTTTGAGTGTTTTGGCTCTGATACCACTTGTTGGCCCTAGAGACCAAAAAGAGGGGATTGAATTGGTGTATAAAATTAAAACAAGAAGGTAGGGAAAAGAATGAGTAGAAAGTAGACACAAGATTTATAGTAGTTCGGGTATAATTGACCTTACGTCCACTTCCCAATTCTCAGCAATTGGGTGTTCCACTATCTACTAATAGTGTTTTCAAGCTCACACCAAACTTTTACACTTGTGTTTTTATAGGCTCACATAATAACCTCTCTTAGTATTTTTATAGGCTCATACTATAACCTTTACAAATGGTGTTTATGCTCATACCAAACAATCTCTAAAAGAATAGAAAAGATTGAGTAGCAAAATTATAAGAGTTTGGTTACAAAGTTATCAATTCTCTTGCATTTACATTTGTTTGGTGAGGTATTTATAGCCTCTACCCATCAAAGAGATGTTGCAATAAAACTAGTATAAAATCTTCAAGGTATGTTAGACAGATTCTGCATTAATTGTTTATCAGGCTGAAGTCGTAGTCGCTACAGCTCATTCGCGGTCATGAATTCTAAATTTTCATACGGGAGCAAAAACTTGAGGTGGAAAACTCCGTTTGTGTCTAATGGCTAGTCCATATGTCTTCTTGTCATTGGTTTACTAGAAAAATATAGCCATTGCATTTCTTCTTATAACAAAAGTAGTGGTCGCGAATTTCTTTGTGTAGGACGCAACTCAGGACGCGAATTCATCTGTTAGAAATTGCATCTTCTACTTCATGAATCGCGGTCGCTACCAACAAGTTGCCTTCGCTATTTTTGTCTTTCAACGGTCACTTGAGACATTTATCAAGCTTTGGTTGTGGACTTATTTCCCTTTTGAGGCTTTTTGAAAATCGCAGTCGCGACTATGACGCTACATAGATTGTGAATTAGTCTGTCACTTTTGGACTCCTTCTTTTGGGTGAGTCGCAGCCGAGAATGGCTCTGCTATTTTGCCTGTCTAATTTCTAGCAAGTCTTCACATGGATCGCATTCTTGAATTTGAGATTGCGATTGCAATTTAGATGCCAATTTGAAGTTTAAGAGCTCCATGCAACTTTACTAGAAAATCCTACTAATTTCTGCATAACAATACTTAAATAAACCATTTATAATGATCAATCTCCTTTGTCAAGATTAAAAGAGTTCTTAGACTTAGGATTAACCCTCCTAGTCTAACAAAGAGTAAAATCTAACACACATGCATACACTAAACATTATATCAGGTCTAAAAGCGATAAGATAAAGTAGATAATCGATCATACCTCGATATCTCTTCTCATCAACCGTCTTTCCCAATTCATCCTTGTCCAATTTGATGGTAGCACTCATTGGTGTTTTTGTTATTTTACATCCATCCATGCCAAATTTCTTGAGAATGTCCTTGTGTATTTGGCTTGGTTGATGAAGATCCCTTCTTTTGGTTTGTTTGATTTATGGACCAAGGAAAAACTTGAGCTCTCCCATCATGCTCATCCCGAATTCCCTAGTCATACACCTAGCAAACTCCTCACATAGAGATTCATTAGTAGCACTAAAAATGATATCATTAATATAAATTTGCACTATTAGTGTATCATGATTGTGCCTTTTTACAAATAATGTTATGTCAACCTTCCCCTTAAAACATCATTAATTAAAGAGCAACCATTCTTACCAATGATTCCAATGCCAATTACCTTATCTTTGGCATTGTTACCAAATGTGACATTGTCACCTTCATTTTCCTTTAAAGCCATAAATAACTTTCTATTGCCCATCATGTGCTTTGAGTATCCATTATCCACATGCTAATCATTTGCTTCATTAGTGGCTGCCAAACACCCCTACACAACACAAATAAATCATCTTTATTTTGGCACACAAGCATATTTAGGTCCTAGGGGGTTAGGTTTTGAAGGATCCTCCAACTTGAGGTAAGCTTTCCTTATGAAACAATAAATAATTATGTGTCCATACCTCATGCAATAATGACATTAGAGTTTAGACTTATATGTATTTCTCCTATGCCATTGCTTTGGTATATATCTCATGGAATAATGACATTGGAGTTTAGACTTATATGTTTTTCTCCTATGCATTGCTTTGGTATAAGTAGAAGGTTTTCTCATACCAACATGATGTGTGTGAGAGCATGAACATGTATGAATGGGTGTAGGTGTGAATTTTTTATATGTATTAGAATTAACATGCCTTTTATTGTGCATGTATGCATGGCTAGCCTTCTTAGAAATAGGCTTGGGGTCTTGTTGCACCTTTCCTTTGCCCTTAGGTAATAGAGGTTTAGTGCCTTAGGCACTTTTCTTTCTAACAAATCAATACTTGAAGTTTGAGGTGTTGAGGCCTTAATGAAAGTTGTGGATAAAGGTATATAAGAAAAGGCTCCATTGAAGCTTAGACCATGCCTAATCAAAGGAGGTCTTTGTGATACTATGAGTATATCTAAAGCTTCTTTACCCTTATAGAACTTAGAAATAGAGTTTCTAAGCTTAATGACTTTTCCTTTTAAAGAGTCATTCTCTTTTTTTATTGAAATTAAAGATGAAGATGACTTAGAAAGATTCTCCATAGACTTTTTGAGTTCTTCATTTGAAGCCCTCAATTCACTTACAAAACTCTTTAGGGATTTGAATTCATCCTCTAATTTAGTGCACTTCTTTTTGTAAGTTTTCATTTGTGACTTATACTTATCGCATTTCATGGTGAGAGCTTCTAAAAGGTCATCATCCACATCATCTAATTCAGAATAAGAGTACGGTGAAGAGCCTACCTCATTAGGTGAATCTTCTTGAGCCATAAAGTAAAGGTTTGCAACCTCTTCCTCTTCATCTTCTTCACTTGAGCTATCGTCCCACGTGACTTTGAAGCTCTTTCTTTTTTTCTTTGTCCCCTTTCTTCTTCTTCTTCTTCTTCTTTTTCTTCTTCTTCTTCTTCAACTTAGGGTAGTCATATTTGATGTGGTCTTGCTTGCCACATTCATAGCAAGTGACATCATTTGGTCTTTCTTTGGGAGTTAGAGTTATTTTCTTGAAGTTTCTTCTTTCTTTCCTTCTTTTAATAAGCTCTTTAATTCTTCTAGAAAGCATTGCAAGTTCTTCCTCCTTTTTGTCACTCTGTTCTTCACTTAAGGCTACTTCCACTTCCTTCTCCTTAGAAGAGGACTTGAGTGCTAAGGTCTTCTTTTCTTATTTTTCAGATTTTTCTCCTTGACCCCTCATTATCTTCATTTCTTCATCCTTCTTTAAGGCCAATTCATGAGTCAAGAGTTTACCTATTAAGACATCCGTCGGCACCTTTCTTATCTTCGAGTTGGATTTTTTGATACAACACACTCTTACACCAAATTTTTCAAGAGGTAAAGATTTTAGAATTTTAAAATTTACCTCATGGTTGGTGAGAACCCTCTTAAACTTCTTCATATTGGTGACAATAGCAAGGAGCCGATTTGTCATATATGTTATGCTTTCTTCCTCCTTCATCATGAATAGCTCTCACTCCATCACATACATTTTGAGTCTGCTGGATTTCACCAAGGTGGTGCTTTCATGATAGTTCTCTAAAGCCTTTCAAATACCATGAGCAGTAAGACAATGTTGGACCCTTCCAATTTCTTCTCTTAAGAGAGAACTTAGAAGGATTGTTATGACTTTTTTATTCCTACCACTGGATCTTTTGTGTGCTTCAACCCACTCCTCTATAGGGACTAGCTCCTCACTTCCATCTCCCACTTTGATAGGTAGCTTCCACTCCTTTGCAACAATATCCCATAGATATACCATATCTGTATCTAGATAGATTTCCATCATATACTTCCAATGAGTATAGTATGCTTTATCAAAATATGACTTAAGGTGAGTTTGAATTCTTTCTTGTGCCATGATCTTTGCTCACACAATTAAGCTTTTTAGTGAGACGTACCTCTGATACAACTTGTTGGTCTAGGGCACTAAGAAGGGGGTTGAATTGTTGTTTAATTAAAAATTCAAAAGGAAGGTTAATGTGTTTAGGAAGTGAAGAAAAAGATGAGAAGAATCAACATAAAGGTTTATAGTAGTTTAGGCGTTAACAAACCCCACGTCCACTCCCTAATTCTACACAATTGGATATTTCACTTAACTAAACTGGTGTTTTCAAGCTAACACCAAACTTATACATCTTGTGCTTATGACTCACATAAAAACCCTTACAACTTGTGTTTTCTAGGCTCATACAAAACACCTCTCACAGGTGTTTTTAGGCTCACATTTCAATATCTTACAAGAATTTTAGAATCTAGGCTAACTCTTAACCTACTTAAAAACCTCTCACAAGTGTCTTTAGGCTAACACTTTAATCTCATGCAATAGTTTTAGAATCTAGGCTAACTTTTAACCTACTTACACTGGTGTTTATTGTTCACACCAAACAATCAATAAGACATTAAGGAAAAGTAAAAGAATGAGTAGCAAATTGGCAAGAGTTTGGTTACAATCAATTGAATTCTCTTGTATTTACATCTATTTGGTGAAGTATTTATAGTCCACATCTACTAAAAAGATGTTACTCTAAAACTATCTTGAAATCTCCAAGTTGTGATAGACATATTTTACATTAAATGCTTGTCAAGTAGAAGTTGCGGTCGCTACTAGCAGTTCGCATTTGCAAATTTCCAATTTGCACTGAAGGGCCGGAAATCAAGACAAAGAACCTTGTTCTGTGTCCAACGACTAGTTTACGTGTCCTTCATCCATTGGTTGTCGAAGAAAAATAGTCGTTGTGTTCTACCTGCTACTTAAAAGTCGCGGTCACGATTTGTCTATTGCCTTAAGCACGACTGACACCGCTAATTCCTCTGTTTAGTGAGGAATTTTTAACTTCTTGAGTCGTGGTCGCGATAAAATATTCGCCCCGTAATTTTTTATTTCCAACGGTTCTCTTGGACACTTGGCATGCTGTTGTTGTGGCTTTAGTTTTGGTTCCCTCCTTTGTCAATATGAAATTCGTGGTCATGACCTCAAACGCGAATGCCACCGCGAATTCATCTGTGACTCAATCTTATTTCCTTCGGCTAAGTCGCAACTGCAAATTGACTCGTGAATTCCTCTGACCTAACTTTATCCATCCTTATAGTTGATTCGCGATCACAATTTAGGGGATACGCATCGCAAATTTGGATGACCTTCACAAGTTTGGAGATTTTTATTTCCATCTGAATTCCAATTGAAAAACTATTTTATAAACTGCAAAACAACAGTTAATGAAAATATTTTAACTGATCAATCTCTATTGTCAAGATCAAAAGAGATTCATGATTTAGGTTTAACCAATCTAGTCCAACAATATGTATATGTTAAGAATTTAACTTTAATTTATATATATATATATATATATAGCAGTTACTTTCATTTCATTAACTTTAATAATTAGAAATTTAAACATCATCGATTTAAAGGTCAATTTAGATATTAACGTATATAATTGTTAACATTAATATGAATACAATAATAATATTATTATAGTTTAGTATGGTTGAAATCTTTTGTCTTGTCAGGTTTTTTTTTTTATGCGTATAATAACTGTTTAGTATAATATTTAATATTTAATGAGATGACTCATTATATAAGATCACTAATACAATCACTTTTAATTTATTTTATGTTTGTTATAGTTTGGCCACACAATAAGATCACCTTTTTTATAGTTTTATAGCGTGTTTGATTGCACTAAAAAATAAGAAATATAATTATCTTCCTAAAATAAGATATTAATATTTTAGTATTTTTGTTTGATATACTTCAACACATAAAAAAATAAAATTCAAATATTAACACAATTTTCACAGTTATCTATATATTATAACTCTATACATTATAAATAAATAAATAAATTTAAGCAATAAAATTTAAAAAACAATAAAATATTTTAATCTCTTTGGAATCATATTTTAATCCTCACCTCTAATCACTCATAAAAGGAAAATATTTTTTAATTATGTTAATAAAAACAAACTTCTCATACTTATAAAGACCAATATGCATTTTGAAAAGATAAATAACACTATCTTCTCTACCTCATTGAAACTCAAAGTGTGACTACTTTAGGCAGCCACATTTACATTAGAAAATGACTAAATAAAAATTATTTACTTTCAATTCAAATATAACTACTAGTAGCCAACAATCCATATTTTTCATATATATGTAATAATTATTCATAATTGAACATATAAACAACAACCAGATTTTTCCAAATAAATACTAAACACCCTAAATCTCCAATCACTGACCAAAAATCGAAATTTCCCAAATCACTCTATTAACAAACTAATCTAAAAAATTTTAGTGCCATATATAACCATAACAATATTACACATGCAAACAGACCTCAAATAATCAATAGAATGACTATATATATTCTGCATTAATAGACACAATTTGAATAAAAATTATTTTTATCTATATTTTCAAAATAGCACAAAACAAATAAAATATGCATGCAATTAAATATTCCACTTCAAAATCATTACCCTCGATAAAATTGCTCCTCAACTCGATCGAAAATTGGAAAAAGATTTCACGATAGACTTTCGTCCACTTAACGGTTAAAAATTTTACTTTGAATAAAATTGAAGAAAACATTGATGAAGAATATCAAGCTAGAGGCAGAGAGAGGAGAGACAAGATGAGAGAGGGAGACAAGTGGATAGTTGGGTTCAATTTGACTGATTGCGTCTGATAATGGTAGGGGTATTTTAGTAATTTCGATTATTTTTAGTATATTTTTCAAGTCAAAGGACTAAGTATCACATTTGAATAAATCTAAGAACTTTATAGTAATTGACAGACATGAATGTGATTCCACATTATTACTTAGGAAAATTTTATAATGGTAATGAAAATTTATTATTTTGTGAAAAGATAGAGCAAAAATAGATTGCTTAGATGGCAAAATGTGATTAGCGTAGGTGACATAGATGAAGAACAGTTGGAAATTGGGGGGAATATGGAGTCAGCATCTCTCTACAGGGAAAGGCCCATTAAATCAAACTAGTACGATAAGATGAAGATAGACATCTTCTTTCTAACTCTAATCTAACCCTAATAAATTTCTGTTATTAAATAAGGAAAACAAAATAGAAAATTTCTCTTTGCGAGACTGAGACCGAGCGAGTAAAAATATATATATATTTGATTATTTTTGTATTTATCTTTCTCTCTCGAAAGTCTGCAAAACATTTGCACGGCCGAGCGCGAGAGAGAGAGAGAGAGAGAGAGAGAGAGAGACCAGGTGTTAATGGCAATTACTGCACGTCTCCCCATTCGATGAACGGTACTCTCTCTCTACATTTTTATTTACATGAATCGAATTGAATTAGCATTGGTTTAGTTTATTTAGATCTTTCTTCTTCTCCCGTTTGAGATCCAAGTTTACCTTGTCTTAATTGTTTCTTTCTATAAGATTAAGATGTTCATGTTTACCTAGAATGCGTTGTAAGCAGCGTTTGAATCTAATTTGTGTTTGTCCAGATCTTAGACTTTTAAGTCAACTCTTATTGTCGATTGTGTTTTATTTGGTTGCTGAGTAAATGCGGAAAGGGAGGGGAGACAACTTCCATTTTCCTGGCAACCAAACGGATCATTCATCTCATCCAACATTAGCTTTCGCTAATTATATATATATATATTCTCTGTTTACTGTACCACCATATAGACCATGGATAGCTCTAGTGGGCACCCAGTGGTAAACACTAACACAATCTTTTCATTTTTTTTAAAGAAAAATTCAACCATTCTTTACCCTATTCTCGTATTTCTATTTTCATCTTTTTTTTTTTTTTTGGTTATTTCTGATCATGTTGATGTGCATTAGTGGTAGCTATAGTTATTCCGAGTCATCAATCAAGTCTTTAATATGGCTTCTCTTCAAACAAATAGCAATCCCTATGTAGCTTCTATCTTATCTGCACTAATATTTTCAGTTAGCAATCTAGCAAGCCATTAAATCTTCATAGTTATAATTATATTCTTGTAAGTTCGATATAGCCTTTGATTTATATGTCCAAACAGTGGAAACATGGTATGGTTGACATTCTTTGTTTTTTTTTTTTTTTAGGACACTCAATTGGGGTTGGAGTTGAAACATCTATATTTTCTCAGCTTTTGGCTCTTCAGTTCATCAGAAGAAACTTATATCTTATAAACTGAAACACTAGTCCTTCACTTGACAAGTTAGATCGTTCAAGATTCAGCGACCCAGTTCAGGGGGAGACTTGCCCCAAGGCAACGATCTTGCCCCTTTTCCTGTGGCCCGGAGAGTGAATTCCTTCCACACAATGATGATGGATGATGTTGAGAGTGGTACTTTGGGGCCTTACCAAGAGAGGCCAAGGGTTTTCCCCAATATGCGTAGTAAACCTTATACTCCATTTGTGAGTGACTAATTTTTATGACCAATTTTTATTCTCTCATTTGAAATATTTGGTGATAAATATTTAAGTATAAATACACATTAATACTCAAACATTACTGAATGAATGATTCATTGATACTCTTTTCAATGAAAACTAAAAAAATTTTGGTTAATGTTACATGAGCTTTTATTCTGGACATTTCTGATGGAGAAACATAGTTAACTGTTCCTTCAAAAGAATAAAATTGTTGAGTTTTGAATATCTCTGTACCATCTTTTCCCCCAAAGTTGCTAAACAAAACTTATTTCATCAGCTAGCTTGTTAGGTGTGCCTCTCTCTTTTTCCACCAGGAATGGTTTCACATTCTTTACTGCAATTATTTTTGGTGAACAGTCTCCTTTTCTTGTTTCAATTTGCAATTTTATAATGTGATCTGTCCCCATGTTTCTGTGGGCATTGCATGGACATCTAACCCTGTGTATCTATGGCATCTTTGGAACTGCCAATTCAATGTTTCATTGGCTGAAAGAAAATGACAAGTCTCTTCTTTAAAGACAAGGTTGATTGGCTGAAAGACAATGTAGTAAATGGACAAGGCTGACAGACAAGAAGGATAATTTTCTTCTTGACATTTGTGCAACTTTCTAATGTTCCATTACATTTTTCACTTGTCATTGTTCCCTCTTCCTTGTATTGACTAAATTGATTTTGCCTTTGTGCAGATTGTTCAAGTTATCATGGGAGTTAATGTCCGTGTGCTTTTCATACTTTTGCTCTTGGGTTTGGGAGCCATCTTTTACATTGGAGCAAGTACTTCTCCAATCATTGTGTTTGTCCTTACAATTTGTATCATCAGCTTCCTTTTATCAATATATCTTACTAAGTGGGTGCTATCAAAGGATGAGGGGCCTCCAGAAATGGCTCAGGTACATCATCTCTGTTGTGTTTGCCTAAACTATAAAGTTTTTCACTTTAATTAATGATTCTAGATTGAGTGGGTTCTGCTTTTTAGCATCTGTCTGTCCTGTCTAGGTTGGAAGCATATTATATTGGGATTAATATTCTGGATCTTCGTTCTTGTAGCTTGAAAATGGTGTTGACTGCTCTGAAAAAAAATTTTAATGTAACTTCTAGGATCAGAAACATACTATGAAGTATGAACAATCTATTCTTCACTGTATGTATTATTTGTATAGTCTATTTTAGTGCTCAACTTTCTATAATTTTTTGGTTGGTATCTGTGCTGGTTGCCCCTTATCATATTTGAACAGTACTCTTCTTGTTGGTGGTAGTTAAGAAAGAGTAAACTTGGAGAATAACTGGAATCACAGTTTTGCAACTTTCTGGATTCTTGTCCTAAGCTTATTATGTTTCTAGATATCAGATGCAATACGTGATGGAGCTGAAGGTTTCTTCAGGACCCAATATGGGACTATCTCAAAGATGGCATTGTTGCTGGCCTTGGTGATCCTCTGCATATATTTGTTCCGCAGCACAACACCTCAACAAGAATCTTCTGGCCTTGGGAGGTAATAACATATGCCAAAATTAGCAACAGTATGACGCACATGCTTCGATCTGTGATGCCAATTGTTTTTATTTTGTGCATGCAGGTCAACATCTGCTTATATTACTGTTGCTGCATTCCTTTTGGGAGCTTTGTGTTCAGGTATAGCAGGTTATGTTGGGATGTGGGTATCAGTTCGTGCAAATGTTAGAGTTTCCAGTGCTGCACGACGATCAGCTAGAGAGGCATTGCAGGTTGTCCCTCACATGGTCAGTTATCTTCATAGCTGTTGAATAATCATGTTGATTGTAACTGGAAAATTTAATGTGCAGGTAGCTGTACGTGCAGGTGGTTTTTCTGCCATTGTGGTTGTTGGTATGGCTGTAATTGGTATAGCCATCCTTTATGCAGCATTTTATGTCTGGTTGGGAGTGGATTCCCCCAGTTCAATGAAGGTTACTGATTGTATGTAAAAGCTTCCCTTCTACATGATTTAATCTGGATGAATCTTAGTCCTCCATCAAAATGAATGATCTTATACTGGTCTACATTTTTATATTATATCACATTGTAAGTCTGTTACTATCTCATAATCTCAAGATAGTAGCAACACAATGTTGCAGAATCTGCTACTAGATCTTGAGGATTTTTTTTTTCCTTTGGTATCACCAATTTTGGATAATAAGAGAGTTGCTTTTTATTTATTTTTTATAATTGACTATCCTTAGACAATGTTAACATCTTTGGATAAGAAGAATGTCTTTTAGCTACTTTGGTAGAGCACCAGTCTTAGCCTTTACTTTTTGCTTCATATTCTTGAAACATTTTGTTTTAGAAAGGGATTTATTACAGCTCAGTTTATGTATCAGAAGCAAAAGTAAAATAAAACAATAGAACAGGGATCTATTATGGAGTAATATTCTAACATAAATGCTGAATTGGCGGAAAGAGTGGAATTTTAACATTCAAATTAAACTTTACAAGATACAGCCATACTGGGTTAGATGAGGCTGTAACACATAGTTTTTTTGACTGCATAGTTTTTCTATTTTTGACCATCTTGGATGGCGCTGGTAGCCTTTTCTTGGTATTTGCTTGCCTCTAATATTTTGGTTGATTTCTTGTTTCTGTCCCAGTGCCTCTTCTCCTTGTGGGATATGGCTTTGGAGCTTCCTTTGTTGCCCTGTTTGCTCAATTGGGTGGTGGAATATACACTAAAGCAGCTGATGTTGGGGCTGACCTGGTTGGGAAAGTGGAGCAGGGAATACCTGAAGATGATCCTAGAAATCCTGCTGTGATTGCAGATTTGGTATTTACCCCTCTTTTGTTGCTGATGTCATGGACTTGTTCCAATGACACATTTAATACAGTTGATGAATTTTACTTCAAGTATAAAATACTTTTAATATTTATTTTAGATATTGTTCTTGCAAATTGTTTCATTATAAGGTTGGAGATAATGTGGGTGATTGTGCTGCTCGAGGTGCTGATCTTTTTGAAAGTATTGCTGCTGAAATAATCAGTGCTATGATACTTGGCGGTTCAATGGTGCAACGCTGCAAAATTGAGGGCAAGTATCTATACTGTAATTTGTACCGTTTCTCCTTTAGCCTGACAGCAAACGAGTACCAGCACTATAGTATACATGTGCAATCATCTGCATTTTCTGTTGCTTTTACCTGCAGCTAATCAATTTACTTTTTTGTTCAGTATGGCCATCTGCCTTATGTATTGGACTCATGTCTTTTTCTTGCAGATCCTTCTGGCTTCATCTTGTTTCCTCTTGTCATTCATTCTTTTGATCTGGTTATATCTTCAATTGGAATTCTATCTATTAGGGGTACTCGTGATTCTAGTGTGAAGTCTCCTATAGAGGATCCAATGGCAATCCTTCAGAAAGGATACTCAGTTACCATAGTTTTGGCAGTTTTCACATTTGGAGCGGTAATATGTCTTCTAGAATTGAAGGATTTTTCATGTTCTATTTAACTGTTAACTTCTGTTGCAATTATTCTTTCATTTATGATTATTCTCCTCTTAAAAATTATTGGTGAGCCTTTATTTCCATTTCCAGGCTTGCTCAAATATTAAAAGCTTGCACTTCCCTGCTTTTGATGTGTTTTAGTACTAACCTATGACTTTTTACATGTATTGTGCATGATTGTTTCGCAGTCAACCCGTTGGATGCTTTATACAGAGCAGGCGCCTTCAGCATGGTTTAACTTTGCCTTGTGTGGATTGGTTGGTATCATCACAGCATATATTTTTGTCTGGATCACCAAATATTATACTGACTACAAGCATGAGCCTGTACGCACATTAGCTCTGGCTAGCTCCACCGGTCATGGGACTAACATAATTGCTGGGGTTAGTTTGGGCCTGGAATCAACAGCTCTTCCTGTTCTCGTCATCAGTATATCTATTGTATCAGCCTTTTGGCTGGGTCATACCTCAGGTCTGGTGGATGAGTCTGGAAAACCAACTGGTGGATTGTTTGGTACAGCTGTTGCAACAATGGGAATGCTCAGCACTGCTGCTTATGTTCTTACGATGGATATGTTTGGCCCTATAGCTGACAATGCAGGTGGAATTGTGGAGATGAGTCAGCAGGTAACAATCAGTTGTAATTTTCTTTATTGAAAGTTTGGGTCAACCTGGAGATAACATGTTCAATTTATGCTTTATAAATGTGTCTCATACAGCCAGAAAGTGTTCGGGAGATTACTGATGTTCTTGATGCCGTTGGGAACACCACAAAAGCTACTACAAAAGGTTTTGCCATTGGATCTGCAGCACTTGCATCTTTCCTTCTATTTAGTGCTTATATGGATGAGGTTGCTGCGTTTGCCCATGAACCTTTCAATCAGGTAAACTTCATTGTACTTCCATCCAAATATTTATTGTCCTCAATTCTTTGACTCTTTATCTTACTTTCATATTTTCAATTCACTTTCAGGTTGATATTGCCATTCCTGAAGTTTTTGTTGGTGGATTGTTGGGCTCAATGCTTATTTTCTTATTCAGTGCATGGGCCTGCTCAGCCGTTGGGCGAACTGCTCAGGAGGTTGTTAAAGAAGTAAGAAGGCAATTTATTGAAAGGCCTGGTATCATGGTGAGTATCTGTTCCTAGAGGAATTACTCAGTGCACTCCAATGCACATGAAAGTAGTAGACTTCCTTCTCACAGAGGATCCACCAAATAAATTCATATGTAGATCCCATATCACATTGAGAGGAGAATGCACTATTTTCTTGGACATTGAGTGCGTTGTAGAATTTCCCCTGTTTGTGCTGTAGCTTTTTGCACTTGAGCACTAGATTCCAAATAATTCATCGTTTTTAACGTAACTTAGGATTACAAGGAGAAACCAGATTATGGTCGCTGTGTTGCAATTGTGGCATCTGCATCTTTGAGGGAGATGATAAAACCTGGTGCTTTGGCAATTATATCACCTATAGTGGTTGGTAGGTTACTCATCTGCTTTTCTTTTCTATTTTTTTTTTTCTGTTTCAATCTTTAATTTTTCTTCTATTGGTATCTTTTAATACTCCCTCCATCCCAATATTATAGGCTATTTTTTTTTTATACAAGTATTAAGAAAGTTAAGTTTGTTAGTTAATAGTCACTCTTTTTACTAAAATGTCTTTTAATACTATTTATTGTATTTTGTTTAAAAAAAGGGTTCTTGAGAAAAAAGAAGAGACTATATAGAGATGATTTTTCATTTTTGGTTTAAAATCTCATTAATCACAGAACATTGAAATATCAAAGAAATAAATATAAAGTAATTAAAAAAGATTTAATTATTAATTTAGATACATTGAGCAATTAATAAAGGGACAAATTTGATAATTTATAACTAAAACAACATTTAAATATGGAAAATGGTCTATTTTTTGGGATTTCTAAAAAAGGAAGTATGGCCTATAATATTGGGACAGAGGGGGTAGCATATATAAGTTGTGTTGGATTATGTTGTTGCTATATAGGTTATTTGCCATCTAATTAATTCTATTTTTTGGGAAATAATTATTATACAGTTGTGGAAAAGTTTATGAATCTGTTAGGTTAGGACTAATGTCATAAATCATGCATGGAATGTCTCTTTTTTTTCTTAATGATGGAATAATGCAAATAAAGTTGGGATCTATCTCACGGTGATATTTGGCCTCTTTTCAACCTTGTTCTATTATCTCATTGACACCAGTTATTTTGTGCGTATGTTGGCACAGTTCCTTGCAACTTGAAGAACACCTTTTTACTTTGACTTTTCTCTTTTGCATTTCTCATGTATGTTCTTCTCAATCATGTTTATAGGCTAATTCAAAAAGCATTAATGAATTTTCTTTCTATTGCTTGCAGGTTTTCTGTTCCGGATTTTGGGGTACTATACAGGACATCCTCTACTTGGAGCTAAAGTTGTGGCTGCCATGCTGATGTTTGGAACAGTTGCCGGCATTCTTATGGCCCTTTTCCTGAACACAGCTGGTGGGGCTTGGGATAATGCAAAGAAGTATATTGAGACAGGGGCTCTTGGAGGCAAGGGGAGTGATTGTCATAAAGCGGCAGTTACTGGAGACACGTAAGTCTTGTCATTGTTTGACGTTGTTTTAGCATTGACAGTTCTGATTGAAGACTTGAATGCACTGGAAGTAATTGTACTGGTACAAATAGAATGTGAAATAGAATTATTAGATCAGGGAAAGGTATTAGGGTTGGAGTATAGAGAAATGAATGCTTCTTTAGACTGGTCTTGAAGAGGACCATGGTTAACCAATTTTGTCTGCACTTATGCATAAAGGTGGTAAATGGGTGGGTTAGGGTAGGTAGGGTAGGGTCAAAATGGATAGGGTGACAAATAATTCTTTTATCCATTTATTACACAATTAATATTTCTATGGATGTCCATACCCACTTAATCCCATTTAATCCATACCCACCATTTATCCAATTAAAATTTAAATTGCTTGAAACTAAATATTTTAATTGAACTTATATTAATTAATATGTAATTAAATTCAATTTTTAGTATAAAAATAATATTAATTTTGTTACCAAGTAGTGAAATTATAAAAGATCATCCTTTTTTAGAAATGAAAAAATAATTTTATTTCATTGTAAAATAGAAGAATGCATTAGCAAAAAAGGTTCCCTTTTATAACCTTTTTTATAATTTTTAATCTTCTGTTTGGAGCAAGAACAAAATTAAATCTTTTAAATTGTGGTGGAAATTTTTTTTTTTTTTTTGCTTCAATTTTAAATATAATTAAAATTCTGAAATTAGTATCAAATTCTTTTTTTTCAATTTCCACCACAATTTTTGAATTGTATTTATATATTTTTTTCCAATTGACATTATTATAGGGTTATAGTTGGAAATGGCGAAATTGTTGTCCATCCTCTTATAAATTTGCCCATAATACAATTTATTTGTATATTTATTATCTAAATTATAAAAATAGAGAGAAAAATTTAAGCAAAGATACACAAATTAATTGGACTGTCTTGGTCTTATTTGTTTATTTAATTTTGTAAGTGGCTATTGATTGGCATGTGCAGGAGAAAAGAGAGGCCTCTTCTGCACTGGTTGAAAAGATTTAGTTTTGAAGTGTCAGTTTTATGTATCTTTACTTCTTCTTCTTCTTTTTCTTCTTCTTCTTCTTCTTATTATTATTGTTAAATTTAAGGTAATATTAGTGCCTCCCACGACCTTTTGTAATTTTTTTTTAAAAAAGAGGATGCTACTTAAATTTAATTTTAATTAAAATTTTCTGGATTTTTAAGAATATATAATTTAGGATTTAAGTAATTAAAAAATAATTCTTATATTAAATAATTTATTATTCATTTTTGTCTTATCCTTTTTGTAAGACATTTGTTTGATGCATTTTCAAATGATTTTTCCATATAATTTGAATACAGCACATATAATATAATGTAGTTAAATATGTTTGTTTCTATTTTATAAAATTATATAATATTAGAGTGAAAAAAAAAAAAAGTATTAGATAAATGGGTATCTTTATTTAACCCATATATTAATATGGTTAAGTGGGTAATAATTCATTTAGTATTCATTTAATATATAACTAACCTATTTACTGCTCATATTCTTTTTTAAAATGGTGGGTACGAATGGATAAATGGGTATGGGTGGATTTTGCCGCCCCTACTTATTCATGAGGTTTGCCAGTTGAAAAGGAAAAGACACATAGTAGAGATGCTTATGCAGTTTAGATGAATCCTGTTTCTATGTTATTCTGCATTAATTCTTTCAACCTCTTGAGATGTTTTATTGCTAATTACTTGCTATTTATATTTTCTTCAATAATGTGGTTTGTGTGGCTTATTTCACGAAATTTTGGAAACACTAGCTAATAGTTTGTGTCATTATTTATTAATTTCTGAATCCTTCGAGGTTATTGTGGTATCTGTCTGTTTGGTGTGCAGTGTAGGAGACCCATTCAAAGATACAGCTGGGCCTTCACTTCATGTTCTCATAAAAATGTTAGCAACGATTACGCTAGTCATGGCTCCTGTCTTTCTGTGAAGAGCTGTTTATATCTACTGCAGTCAATGAAGAGTATACAGCACCCTTAATTGCGGATGCTCTACATTTTTTTTTTTTTTGCGAATATACAGTACAGATAGGTAGTCCATGTACATCAAGGGTGCCTGAGTGCTAGCGATACTAAAGTTGGCTGTGTTGAAACCAAATAAAGTTAGCAGACTGATCAATTTAGGTGCTTATCAGTATACTTATTTATACCTAGAGAGCATTGTTGTCATAACTGACTGTGCGCAAATGTCCTCGTGTTTAATTTATATTTTATTCTTGGCGGATTTTGCTCCTTGATTTTGTTACTAGCTTGATAAACAGCCTAACCTTTTTGGTCGCATCCAATGAAATATTCCAAAATCTCAGAGCATATCAGTATGATATAAGACTTCTTTTTCCTTAAAAGAGGGATAAACGTTGCTTGATAGTGTGTTGACGAGAGTTGTGACGAGAATTTGATTGTTGGGGTGGTTTAATTGTATAATTAGGGCACTGAATTGAAATGAGTTATATCTGAGTTGGAGATGTGGATTTGAATTGAGTAGGTTTGAAATAATTAATTTTGACATTATCACCAAAAGAATATTATTGCTATAAGTTAGGGTGTAATTTAATCAGCGAAGCCCAACTGAAAAGCTCATCCTAACACAATCATCTCCTGGCCGATAATTTTACCATCTAATAATCGTACGCATACACATAAGAGTGAAAATTTATTTGTCATCTGGAGGATTTGTGGTGTTGCCTTCATAATGCTGTTATTTTAATGGCGAATTTCACATTTTTTGGAGGGTTTATATTTTCGGATCAGTGAACATCAATAAACAAGGCCGAGGCGAGCGAAGGTGGAAGACGAAGCTCATTCCTTTGAATATGTCCATTATCAAAGCCAGAACCATATATGCAGTATTATACCATGAACCTTGTTAATATTGCAATATGGGTCAAGAGTTTATTATATCTGCAAAAAAAAAAAAAACCTTTGTTTTGGATCAATAAACGCTTATTTATTCTTTTAGAGAATTATATAGATTTATTTTTTATAAATTATAAGTTCATTTTTAATATAAATAATATGTTTATTTTTTAAAAAAATGTAAGTTTATTTAATATAAATTATAGGTTCATTTTTATTAATTATAGGTTCTTTCTTTTATAAACTATATGTTCATTTTAATATAAACTGTAGATTTATTATTAATAAGTTATAAATTTATTTTTTTATAAACTATAAGTTTATTTGGTATAACAGTAAACCGTAGATTTGTTTTTTATAAATTGTAAGTTCATTTTTTTATAAACTATAGATTCATGTTTTATAAATTATAAGTTTATTTTAGTATAAATTATAAATTTTTTATCAGTAAATTATAGATTCATTTGATATAAACTCTAGATTTATTTTCATTTTTTATAAACTATATGTTCATTTTTTTAAATTATAGATTTATTTTTTATAGTTAAATATTTTGATATTTTTAATTTCTTTTATAATATTAAAATTGATAAATTTACAATTTATATATTTTTGTGTGAAAAAATAAGTCTCTTTGTTAAATAATAATAATAATGGCAATGTAATTAAGAATAAAAAATATATAAAAGTATAAATATGTATATTTAAATTAAAAATAAATTTTTTTAAAAAATAAATAAATAATAATATTTAAAATTTAAGGGGGAAAAAAAAAAAAAGCATAACAACGGAAGCATGTTCAAAACTCCTAAACTATAAAATATTGTAGACTGACAATCCATGGTATAATTCCCCCTACACACGCGCGCGCATATATATAGACACGCACAGTTTGCTCTCTCCTCTCCACCTTTTCTGGCCTGGTCCTCCTCGAAAAATGGAAAAAATCGAATTAGGGTAGTCATTGCTCCTCAATAATTGAAGCTTACGAAAACCCATCTCATCTATTATTTTTCTTTTGTGAGCAGGTAAAGCATCAAGAAATCCAATGGAACAGCCGCAATCCCGAATACAAACCCCTCATCAAAACCCATAAAGAAGATGAAAGCACCAACACCACAAGAACTGATATCCCAGTACCAATCTCAAGGGCTAGAACCTCAAGAAGCGTTATATCGGGTACCAAGAATGTGCTGGTTAGGGTTATATCGGGTAGCAAGAAGGAAAAATTGATGGCTGAGACATCAAGAAAGTTGGATGTGGTGAATAACAGAGTGGGTGTTGTTGATATGAAGCTGGAGGCAAAGCCTGGATATGTTGAGACTTTCGCAACTGGGGTCGATTCTGGTGCTGCTTTGAGAGGGATTGAAAGCGTGTGGCCTCATGTTATTGGTGGTATTGGCAATATTTGGTATGCTGTTACCAGTCTCACTAAGCAACCTCCTCATTCTTCATGTACTTTTTGTGCTCTAAGACAATGGTGTTTAATGGCAGTTAGGGTAAACATATTTTTATTAGTTTTCTATCTTTTTTAGCATTTCCTACTTATTAAGCTGTCACCGAATGCGCTTCAGACCCAAGGAGGGAAATTGCCAATTTTATCAGATGAAATG
Organism: Omphalea diandra; assembly: GCA_949677035.1. Taxonomy (NCBI): domain Eukaryota; kingdom Viridiplantae; phylum Streptophyta; class Magnoliopsida; order Malpighiales; family Euphorbiaceae; genus Omphalea; species Omphalea diandra. The sequence goes on from CATIWR010063122.1 coordinate 20,362, forward strand.
TTTGACCATCACTGACTTGTGTCTTTCAATTCACAACAACAATAGATTTCCAACAAAAGTTCAAATCCCTTTTATTAATGAACATAATAATAATAATTAAAAGAACTTATGAAGTAACAAAAGAATCATTTTACGTTTTTTTTTTATTCCACTGAATTTAGCTTCCTATCCACTTCACAAATGAAAAAAAATCGTTCAAGGTATATCTGAATGTTACAGAAGCGCGGGAATGAGATATATATATATATTTGTTGCATTTGTGTTGAAGAATAAAGAACGAAAAACACGCAATTGAAATGCAGTAGAAGAAAGCAGATTGACAAAACAAGAAGCATCCAATCCAAGCTATCACGCATGAACCAACGGTACCATTCTTTAACAGCTCATCAGAAAATGGGTTTGGTTGGCGTGATAAATGTAATAAGTGCAAGGGCCTAAAATGATAAAATTTATTAATTCAGGGGACTACAAAGCAAGCGGATGCGTTTGACGAGTCCACCCACCAACACGCACACAACAGAGAGAGAGAGAAAGAGAGAGAAATTAAATCAAAAAACAAGGAAAAATTATAAAAGGAAAAAAAAAAAAAAAATCACGATGATAATAACAATAGGCACTACCAGTACTAGTAGGTTTTTAAGATTTGGAGTTGAATGCTCTGATTCTAAGCCAAAGGCGTGGTTTTGGCGCCACAACAACAAGGTACGGTTACCAGCAGCGGCTTATGCTTTGTTTTCCTAGTTTTTTCTTTTTTTTCATAACTTATTTCTAGTTCACTGGTTGATCAGACAAAGTCCTCCAAGGGCATGGCGTTACAACGAAGGTATATCCATTCAATTCAGCATTATTTTCTTATGAATTTATTTTTTGCAATTACTGATTTTTGTTTGCTGCTGCAAATCTACCACTAAACAATCTGCTCGCAAGTATATTGCGTTTCCATTTTCATCTTTTTTTTTCTTGCTCTTCTAAGTTTCTATAGTTTTTTTGTGGTCCCATTTTCACTATATCTATCACATTTGCTAGTAGAGGCACCCGGTTTAAGTTGTCGTTTTGATGCACTCTAAATCCACCCTGGGCTTTGACTTTGAGCAACGCCTTCAAGCAGTTCGAAGGTATTTCCTCTTCAATTCTTTTTATTAAGGACTTTACACACTAGATTATGTTTAACACTTGTCAATGCATATTGGACTCAGCTTCAACCATACCAAATGAACACTTGCATACACTTACTACACTGGAATTTTCAACCACTTTTCACCAATTTTATTCTTACTTTCACTTTTAATCATATTTTTTTTTCCATCTGAAATTTCATTTCTCTTTAACCACTTCAACTTAATTTTCCATTAAATGACATCCGTTGATTCGTCAGGTTTGCTTTCTTTTTCATCATTTTTGCAGTTCTTTTCCCTCAGGATCATTCATTCTCTAACGACTCAGGTCAGCACTTGAACAGAAGAAGGCTGATGAAATTAAAGAATTTGGACCGACTGACTATGATGCACCAGTTCAATCTGACAACAACACCATTGGTCTTGGAACTAAGGTAAAGACTTATGTTGTTATTGATGCTTTTCAAAGAAATGTATCCGTAGCATCCTCTTGAGACACACGGCTTCACTAATTCATACTTGCAACATACAATAGATTGGAGTAGGACTTGCTGTTCTTGTCTTTGGTCTTGTTTTTGCTCTTGGAGACTTTCTTCTATCTGGAGGGTACGTTATAATGCTTTCAAAGTTTTATTTTGTTCTATCCCCTTTTATGAGATTTATCTGTTGTAGTTTTCTTTCTGCAAAACAAGTTGTCATCTTATCACTGTCTTCTACCATTCAGTGATAATACTGAAAAGGCAGCAGTAGTCAATAAAAAGTTATCTAAAGAACAGGAAGCTGTTCTTCAGGTATTGGTGGAAAGCTGCTCTTCTGTTGAAATATTTTTTTAAAAGCATTGAGTCAAACTAACGTCTATCTTGCAGATTTTGTATTAGGATGCTAATGGAAGTGTTGCTTTACCATTACTAAGATAGCATCTTTTTTTTATCCCTAAAACACTCTTTTCTGTTTTGTATAAAAAATATTTGTTGCCAGTAAAAATAAATGTTATTTTATCTAGTTTGTTTCTATTAGTGCTTTGGCTTCTTTCTTACATAGAGCCTTTTTGTGTTTTTAATCATTTGTTTTTTCATTGATGGTTTATCTGCTAGCAACAGAGATAGTCTTTTTTTCTCAAACAGTTTGTTGTTGCTTTGAGTTCCTATGGAATGACAGAAATATTTAACACCTTCTCTTTCTTTCTTGTGGCAGAATAATTAGAAACAATATGAGGCAACGCTTGGTGTCTCCCCTAAAGATCCTGTTGCCCTTGAATTGAGTCATACAACATTTAACAATTGTTTTTGTGTCTGTCTGTGTGTCTCTGTCAAGCATTGCTGCTCACTTGTTCCTGTACTTGAATTAGAATTATTCTGTCAACTTTTTACTGTGTTCTTTAGTTCTAATTTATAGTAGATTTGAAATACTTTGTTGTTACCAAATGTGTATCATTACTTTTGGTGTGATATGTTTATTGCAATCATTATTTTTATCTGAGCTTGCTTGCTTTTTAGTAATAAGAGGAAATATATGATTACCTATGGCATGTAAAAATTGCCAAGATGAATAGAAACAGTTCTTTCATGTGCTCTCTTCTCTTGTATGCCTAGACATTTGAAATTCATTGAAGAGGTCTTACAGGGCGCTGCAGTAACCTTGGCAGATTGGGGAGATTATGCCTGGGCTGCTGCCTCTTTGCTTCAGGACTTGGCAAAGGTTTACATCTCTGGCTTTTAGTCTGTTACATGTGTCTTATGCCTCATTTTGCTCAACTTGAATACTTTATAAAAGTTACTGATTGTGCATTTAATTGAAATTTACAGGATAAACCAACCAACCCTGACGTTTTTTGTTTGCTCGGTGAGGTTAAATATAAACTCAAAGATTATGAGGGGAGTGCTGATGCATACAGAAATTCTGCAATGGTCAGTGTTCATGGATGCGTTCGGCACTTTTCCTTCTACTTATGGCTGTTTCAAATAATTAATTATCAACAGTGGAAATGTGATTTTTAATTTGCATGGTGTACACTATTCTAATTTTACTTGTGATCTTTGATAAAATATGTGAAGATACTAGCGGAATATAGTGCATAAAGAGTACCAATAAATGTGTAATTTAATTTGTATTATGCACGTGGGAAGGTGGTTAGCAAGTGGGTGTGAATGAGGATTGATGTTGATGACGGCCTGATTCACTACACTGTTCTTGTATTATATACACTGGTGATGGTACCCATTGAGACAAATTAATCCTAAATCCTAAGAGGTGGAGTAGCTATATAACCGCTTGCAACTTGGTTTATTTGAAGGGACCTCTCCTGAAACATTAGTCAGTTAGGATTCTTAACTCTTATTATTATCTACATGATATGCTACTCTTGGCCCCTGTATATTACATGGGAGTACTGCCTCTGCCATGAATACATAAGGTATATCCTTGCATATTTACGAACTGTGTGGGATTATGTCGTATAGGCCAAGTGGCACCATCAAGGAGTATAGCTACTTAGTGTTGACATATTATTACTCAATTTCCTCGGTTGATGCTTACCCACCATTTTTTTAAACTGTGTTTGTTCATGCTCTCTTCTATTCCATGATAGGTCTCGAAAAAGGTCAGTTTTGAAGTTCTGCGTGGTCTGACCCATGCGTTGCTAGCTGCCAGGAAACCAGATGAGGTGTGAAATCAGGCTTATGGATGGGATTCTAAACGGAGGCACTGTATAGTTCCTCAACTGAAAATTATTCATAATGGGGCCATTTGCTTACGTTCTCGGATGCTCTCTAGATTCAGTATTTCAAGTTTTGCTACCAATTGACTCCTACAATTATATATGCTTCATAGAAAGCTGAAATCAACGATTTAATACTTAGCTTGTATTCTTTTCTCATGGAATTATAAAGATTTATTCCTGTAGAATTACAATCTGGCCACCAACATATTTTTGAGTTTATTAATCATTTTATTTCAATAATTTAACAAATTAGAGCTCAGATCCGCTCCAAAGTTCTTTTAAGAAATTTTTCATTCATGTGTATTTTATTTGCTTATATCAATTCCTAAGCTAGTGACTTAAAGAGAGATTTTAGATTCTGCGTGCCTTTAATACTCAGAAACAATTAAACAATGTCAGAATCAAGACAAGGGAAGGGAAGAGAGAAACTAGCCCAAAACGTAATAACCTGAAACAAGTTAGGAGATAGATCTGAGGTGAGTGGAGGCTGGAAATGGAAGGATAAGTCACTGGCAACCATGGGAGTGATGTTCCTGTGACTTGCTGGCAAACAAAACAGTAATTCTGGCAAACTCACCAGATTTTGCAGATTGGGAAGATGTGACTCTATTGGTTGTGGTCTAATGACATTTCAATGATTTTTTGTGGAGGAGATTATTTTCAAAAACATTTCCAGCATATCGGCGATGAGAGTTAAAGAGACATGCTTTTGTTGTACCTTGCGCCTGTAAAAAGGCACATGCTTAAAACCTAAAGCGCGCATCTGTTGGACATCGCCTGCCTTCTCCTGTAGAGGCACTTAGACCAGCACCGTGCACCTTTAATAACTATGCACTGCATGTGCGAAACAGTGAAGTTACTGTTGTCTTTTACAACCTGTTGTAATGTGAACCGATTAATACAAACGAATATATGATTAGAAAACAATTTTTGCGCTAACTTTTGTAAATTATGAAATTGTTATTGTCATCTGCAATTGGATTTATCACTGGAAAAATTGTTAGTTGATGCACATTGTTTTTCATGGTGTAAAAGGTTGACTTGTTTATGTCTTGAAATAAAGTTAGGTAAGACTGACTGGTTATGTGCAGGCTCTGTTTTTTGCCCCAGAGAAGGCAAAGGCACTTGTAGATCGTTATGCGAGAAAATGACAACATTATTTAGTTTATTGCTTTGCGTGTTGGCTATCTAAAATCATCTGTAGTTTGGCATATGAAAACACAAGTTGTAAGGCTGGAAGTCAAATACTTAAAGGGTACATTGGAAAGAACAATGAAGTGCAAAATGCTTGGCATCCTGGAAGTATCTGATTCCTGCAAGACTTGGTCTGCGCCTTGAGTCGAAAAAAGAATCTGTCAAAGAACAATTGCTGGCCCAGCAATACTTACTTTTTCAGCGTTTTGAAACGTTTAACTTTTGTTTGCATTTAATAATTAATACTTGCAGTATTGAACAAAACGCTTTATACAAAAGGATATAGCTTCTTGCTTCGTATCAATAATAAACTTGGATGTATGGTGCAATATCCGTTTGATAGTGAACGCTTGTATGGATTTTTGCTTTTTCATCCTTGAAAATGATAGTGGACCTGGCCGTTTAAATAAATAAAATGTACTTTTTTGGGTGTGATCTCAATGATGTTAAATACTTAATAGTTAGCTGTACTAAGTTTGATTTTTTTTTTTTGCTTTGTTTGTTTGTATATATATTATGGAAGGTTGATTTGAGATGAGATTTGTCAAAACTTTTAGGTTTGGATTGTCGGACAAAGTACCGCCCAAGATGGTGCCCTAAGATAATCTACAATCCATCTTGTCTGGGTACTATATGTTGTAAAACAAAATTTAGAGGTAAACATTGGCAAGTAAGAGAGGAATGCATAATTGGCACAGAATTGATAACTGGGTGTAATCATGTATTCATCACAATATCAACATATCAAACTGACCTCAGTTCAGCTTGCTTCGGCGCCAACTTTAACCAAAACTATTATATGTTTTAATAGAAACAAAAACGAAAAAAGATTAAGAAACTGCATCCAGTAAATAATATGGACTGCAAAAAGAATGCATGTTATTTGCACTCATAATTTAGTTAAGCGTTTGATTTGTATTGCGAAAATAGTCACGGAACAAAATTCTTGTATTCTAATAAAAAAAAGTAACCGATAATAGTTAACAACCCATGAACACCAATGGCTCAAGGATCACAAATTAATTAAAAGGAAAAAGAAGAATTTTAATGAGACCCATATCAATCAATTATATATATATATATGCATACACACACACTCACATACTTAGAAATTATATTCCATGATTTTTTTTAATTATATTTCAAGCAATTATTTTATACTATTAATTTTTTAAATCATTATATTATTTTTGAAATCAAATTTAATTAAAAATTAATTCAAATTAAAATAATCATTTTAATTTAATATATATTTTTGTATTAGAAAAGAGTTACTTTTCTAAATAAGAAAAAAATTATTCTATAATTAATTAAAATATAAATTTCTAATATAATATGAATTTTATATTAGAATTATAATGAAAAAATTAATGACTACATTACAAGGTACGGGTTCGCTACTAGTGTACATACAAATCCAAGAGCACAATCATGGAACAAACTTCCAACCTAGCTAGATTTGTGCATGAGATGTATGAGGCCATGTTTAAAAGAAAAATGACCATCTAGCTTGCAATTGGATGAAGAACCCGTCTCAAAAATGAGGTTCAAGAGCTGATGCTCATCCAAACGCCCATATTTATTCTCATCTTTATGCAGAAACCTCAAAACTTGCATGAAGAAACCAACCTCGCAAGGCAAAACCATGCCACCACTGAACTTGAACCCATATTCTTCCTCAGCTTGTTGAAGAAGGGCTATAAAGATAGGACAGTGTAAGAACCCGACTGGGATCAAGAATCTGATGCGGTCTTGCCCAACGTAGACGGCCAGGAAACCCGAAGGAATGTGAGGAGGGGTTGAACCAAAGGGCGAGTACTTGAGGGCGATAGTTGTCTTCCAGTGCTTGAGGATGTGTCTTAGCATGTTGACTTGCTTGATTGTGTTATGGGTATGCCATATGAAAGGGAGACAGATTCCTAAATGTTGAAATATAGTCAATAAGGCCAAAAGCTGTAAAGGGTAAGTAAATGCACGATTGATTTGTTTGTGTATATGTGTTATAAAGTCAAATCCTGGAGTTAAGCTGGTGGCCCTTATGATTCCCTTTTTTTTTTTTTTTAACACATACTATAAGACTACAAATCTATTTGCTTTTTGGTGCATGGAAATAATTAATTAAATTGCTTTAGAAGTATTAATTTTTTTCAAGAATATCTTGATTATTACCTTTTCTTCTCTATTTTTTTAAATGTAAATAAAGTTGAAAGATTTCTCATATAAAATTAATCAAGATATAACTATTTATAAGAATTGTATACTTTTATTCACTATTTAAGATTATGTGAAAATTTGAATCTCACCAACATAAAAATTTATTTTTCTCAATACTCCAAAAAAACAAATTATCTTAGAATTCATTGTATGTATTTAATTTAGCAAACTGATCTAAAGATATCTCTGCTTATTAAACTAGAAGGAAAAATTACGAAAAATATCATTTAAGCATAGTTTATTAAGTAATATGCGTCTGTGCAAGTGATTGTGTGTATATAGATATATCCTTTTTTGATAGCATAATTATTATTTACCATTTAATATTAATTTTTTGTTTGAATTTTTTTTTTTTTTTTTTTTTTATAAATGTTGAAATTTGGAACAAAAAGAAGCACAGAAGCTTCGACAGTGAGCGACATAAAGGACTGGTAAGGTGACATATAAAGCATACCCTACAAAGAATCTTAATTCGTAGGGATTTTGCCATGATCATTGTTCCATGTTCATTATATCAAAATGCTTGTGTAGATAAATTTAATATTTATTTTTATCAAATAATTAGTTAATTAGTGAAATTATTAAAAATAAACATATAAATTAAAATTTATTTATTATTTTATAAAGTAATTATCAGGTAAATATAATGAAAATAAAAATATAATAATTAGTATAACTAGTTTCATTTTTTATTTTGTTGGCTTGTTTTAATTTTTTATTATATTAAAAATTAAATATTGATTATAATGAACGTGAAAAAATAAATTTCTTAAACTTTTCTAAACTATTTTTGTGTGAAAAACTTTTCATATTATTGTTATGAGATTAATTTTTAAGAAGGATTTAGATGTTATATTAGGATTTATTTTTTCAATGAACTCAAAATTTTAATTTTATCTATTTTTCTATTATATTAATAACTAATAATAAATACATGTCAGTTAACCCTAGTTAAGCCACCATAAAATAATGTGATACTAAATACAAAATTTTATGCTTTTTTTTTTCATTTACTTAAATTAATAAAATACAAAACTTACTACCTATGTTATATTAAATAAAAATACATTTAATACAAAATATATTAAATCATTTATTTAGTATATATTATTTGAAACTTATAATTATCTGAAGAGGTGGTTGAGACAAAAAAATATTTATTGATTCATATCTTCAATCTTGTGAAACAATTTCAAAACATTTATTAAACTTGAATGAAGTAATTTTTAATAATCAATTAAACATATAATATTAAGTATTTCATAATAAAAAAAAATAACAAATCACTGCAGTTCTGAAAATAAAAATTGATATCAAATATGTATAGATAATCTTTTCAAGAGGAGAAAAAAAAGTACGTGTAGATGTTATTGATCCAAGATAACATAAAACTCTCATGAAAGGCATTACCATATGGTACATCTCTAAGAAAGATATATGCATGTAGTGATGATATTTTTTACAGTCATGAAAAAAATGGTATGACCCTTTTTTGAGATTACAAGAGAAATTGAATCCAAAATTATAAAATTACTATCATGACTATGTGAATAGGTTTATGGTTGGAGATAAAGATTTTAAATGCATCTTAAAATTCTGATTTTTTTTTTTTATTTAAACTTTTCACATTCAAAACTTTCTAATTTTTTATCTAGAAATTTTTATTATTTTTCTATGACACTTGATTTATTTAATTTCATGTGTAGAAATTTTTTTAATGTGACAGCTGATTTTCTAATTTTTTATTTGAAAATTTTTTTTGATATGACAATTTTTCCTATTTCGAAATTTTTTATAATATATATATATATCTATATATATCAATATTTTTAATTGATATGACAGCTTTTTATTGTATAAAATAATGATATGCAATTATATTATATGCAATATTAGTTGGCAATGCAATATAATTATAGTAACAAATTTTAAATAAATTTAGCATCTATTTTAATTAAAAATTAGTTAATCATTTGAATAATTAATTTTGTTATTATTTAATAATATAGTATGCACTATTTTGTTTTTCCATTTTCAGTGTTTAAAAATAATTACATAGCATCTGTGATCACCTTATATCCTAATTCTGACATTTAATTATATATTGTGGGTGTGACATCAAATTTTAAAATTAATATAATATAATTTTTCATCAAAAATATATAGTATATAGCTAAAAATGGTGATCTTATATAATGTCTTATTTTTCCATTATGAGCATTTGAAAATAATTATATAGGTATCTCAAATCTCTTTATATCTTAATCTTAATAATCAATCATAGATTTAAGGGTATTGTCCCATATTTCAAAATCAATACAATACAAATTTTGATAAGAAATTATATAAGTTATGACTAAAAATAGTTGTTGTATGTTTTATCTTATTATTTCATTCTTCTTAGAAATATTTATATAGGTGTCGATGATCCAGCTATATTCTAATTATGGAATTAATAATCGACTATTGACTTGGTTCCATATTTTAAAAACTAGTGCGATATAAATTTCAACAAAAAAAATGTATAATCTACGGGTAAAAGTAGAGATTATATGCATTGCCTTATTTTTTAATTTTAAGCATTTAAAAATATTTATGTAGGTGTCTCGAATCTCCTTGCATACTTATATATTTTGGCAATCAATCATAGATTATGCACATTTGGTCTATATTTTTAAAATCAGAACTAAATAAAATTTTACTGAAAGGTGTATGGTATATGACTAAAAATAATAATCATATGCATTGTCTTATTTTTCTATTATGAGTGTTTAAAAATTTTTACAAATGTCTAGAATCCCCTTAAATCTTCATTCTGGCAATTAATCATCGATTATGGACATGGCTTCATATTTTCAAAATCAATATAGTACAAATTTAACTCAAAAGTGTATAGTCTATGACTAAAATAGCTATAATGTGCATTGACTTATTTTTTTCATTTTGAGCATTTAAAAAGTAATTGCATAAGTGTCTAGGATTAAGTTGCATCCTAATTTTAGCTAGTAATCAATCACAAATTAGGGGCATAGCTCTATATTATCAAGATCAATGTGATATAAATTTCAATCAAAAAGTGTATAATCTATAGGTCAAAATAGTGATCGCATACATTGTCTTATTCTTTCATTATGATCATCTAAAAATAATTATATAAGTGTCTAAAATTTTTCTCTCCTTGTTTGAGCAATCAATCACAAATTATGGAGCGACTCCATATTTTTAAAATTAGTACGGTACAAATTTCAATAGTAAAGTATATACTCTAGGACTAAAAATAGCGATCATATCTTATTTTTTGTTTCTAAACATTTACAATATTTAAATAAGTGTTTGGAATTCCCATGTATCCTTATTCTAGCAATAAATCACATATTATGGACATGAAACTATATTTTCAAAACCAATAAGATACAAATTTCACTTGAAAAATATATAGTCTATGAAAAAATAAAAATCATATATTTTGTCTTATTTTTTCATTTTAGCATTTAAAATATTTATACAGGTGACTGAGATTTTTTTATATTTTAATTCTAGTAATCAATCACTAATTATGAGCATGTTATAACATTTTCAAAATTAATGTGATATGAATTTTCAATAGTAAAATGTATAGTTTATGGCTAGTGATCATATGCACTATTTTGTTTTTCAATTATGAGCATTTAGTAATATTTATATAAGTGTCTGAAATTTCATGTATCTTTAATCTGACAATCAATTACAAATTATGGACATGACTTCATATTTTTAAAATTATTACGGTACAAATTTCACTCAAAAAGTATATAGTCTGTAATAAAAAAAAATAGCAGACATATGTATTATCTTATTTTTTTCATTCTAAGCATTTAGTATAATGGTATTTAGAGTCTCTTTATATCCAAATTATGGTAATCAATTGCAGATTATAAAAGTGACTTCAAATTTTTAAAACCAATGTCGTACAAATTTTAATTGAAAAATGTATAATCGATTGGTAAAAATAGCGATTGTATGCACTTTATTTTCTTATTCTAATTATTTAGAAATATTTAAATAAGTGTTTGAGATCCTTTTAAATCATTATTTTAGCAATCAATCATAAATTATGAGTGTGATTTTATATTTTCAAAATTATTACAGTACAAATTTTGATAAAAAAATATATATTATAGCTAAAAATAGTGATAATATACGTTATCTTGTTTTTTTATTATGAGAATTTAGAAATACTTAAATAGATATCTAAAATCTCTCTATATCTTAATTATAGAAATCAATCACTGATTCAGTATGGTTTATAATTTTTAAAATCAATGTCATATAAATGGCTATATAGTCTATTACTAAAATAACGATTGTATACTTTATATTATTTTTCTATTATGAACATTTAAAAATAATTATATAGACATCTAAGATTATCATATATCATAAATATAGCAATCAATAATAAATAGAAGCATGACTCCATATTTTCAAAATTAGTACAATACAAATTTTGTTAAAAATTGCATTGTCCATGAGTAAAAATAACGATCATATACACTGTTTTATATTTTATTTTAAATACTTAAAAATAATTATATAGGTGTCTGGAATCCCTCTACATCTTTATTCTAGCGGTTAATTACAAATTATTAATATGACTTCATATTTTTAAAATTTTTGTAGGAGAAATTTCAACAATAAAGTATATAGTCTATAGTTAAAAATAACGATCATATGAAGAGTTTTATTTTTTATTTTTGAAAGAAATATTTATATAGATGTTTGAAACCTTTATATCATTATTTTAGCAATTAATCACAAAAACATTTATATAGGTGTCTGAGATCTTTTTGTATCATAATTCTAACAATTAATCATAGATTATAGGCATGACTCCATATTTTCAAAATCATTGTGATATAAATTTTGATCTAAAAGCGTATAGTTTATTGCTAAAAATAACAAATATATGTATTATGTTATTTTTTTATTTTGAGTATTTAGAAATGATTATATTGGTGTCTACGATCCTTTGCTTATTTATTCTAGCAATCAATCATAGATTATAAACATAACTTTATATTTTCAAAACCAATGCAATCCAAATTTCGATCAAAAAGTATATAGTCTGAGTAAAAATAATAATCATATGCAATGTCTTCTTTTTTTAAAAAAAAAAATTGTATACATATCAAAGATCACTCTAAGTTTTTATTTTAGTAATCAATTACAAATGACTAACATGGTTTCATATTTTTAAAACAGTGCGGTCAACTTTTGATAATAAAGTATATAGTTTATACATAAAAATAGCGATCATATGCATTATTTTATTTGTTTCGTTTTCTAAGTATTTAAAAGTGTTTATATAAGTATTTGTGATTTTCTTATATCCTAATTCAGACAATCAATCACAATTCACGATTATGAGTTTTGCTCCATATTTTTAAAATCAACGTAACACAAATTTCAATTAAAAAGTGTATTGTCTATGGCAAAAATTAGTGTTGTATGTACTATTTTATTTTTATATTTTGAGCATTTAAAAATAATTATATAGGTGTTTGTGATCACTCGGTATCCTAATCATAACAATCAATGACAGATTATAGGTGTGACTTCATATTTTCAAAATAAGTGCGATACGAATTTCAATAAAAAAATGTATAATCTATAGTTAAAAATAATGACTTTTGCATTGTCTTATATATATATATATATATATATATATATATATATATATATATATATATATATATATATATATATATATATATATATATATATATATAAAAACAACG
>CATIWR010063137.1:0-23042 GCA_949677035.1 Omphalea diandra
TAAAACAATTTGCCATACAACTATACAAACACTACATATATGTTCCAATGTCCCCAAATGCAATGGTACTTCTAAATGATTATTTATCTAATGCATATGCTCATGTGATAATGCTAATGCATGTGACTAGGGATGTTACAAGGTATGTATCAAATGTTAGGATCTCAACACTTTGAAGAAGCCCTAGAGAGATAACCAAACCTGCCATAAAATTGGTCACGTCAAAAGATGAGTAAAAGCCATAATTGAATTCTAATGTGTATATGTAATGATTTTATGATACGATTGTGTTCTATTTTGTGTACATGTGATTGAATTGTGATATTTTATATGTGAATACAAGTCAAGTGAGAATTATATGATCTTAATAATTACTTGGTATGTAATTGTGAATGAACACTTGCATATGAAACTAAAACGATGTTGTGACCGGCTTGTCAAATACTTACAAATCACTTAGAAAAAGGACTAATATTTCCTATTGGCATATGTTATTGATCAAATGATTCACTTGTTATATGTTGGGCAACAAAATCAAATGTCACTTGAATCATATAAATTCCCAAGAGTAGTGCTTGCTTTGCAAGGTCGTGACAAAAATCAATCTATTGCATTTGCACTTGCATAGTCAATTCTTATACTTGTAATGTATCCTAATGATATTTAATTGTTGGTTGTGCCATAAGAATTTTATTATTATTTTTATTCATTGAGTCGCCACTTACCAAATTACAATTATGTTTTTCATATACTGAAGCATAGGGTTTGGATACATTGGTGCATAAAGTTTTGCATAAAGACACATGGATCACAGGTCGTCACCTGAATTTCGACTCTTTCTCTCCTTGTGTTACATACATATACTAGATAGGAATCAATTTATCGTCACTAGCCTTGAACATTAGTTAACATATATGCATATTAAATACATGTTGGATTATGTATGTACGATGAATCAACCTTTATGCATATATAATTTTGGATATGGATACCATGATTAGTAAATGAAAATGGTCATTACGGTTGGCCATAAAAAAAGTGAAGGGCATACAAAAGGAGAAGGTGTAAAAAAGCTATATTTATGAAAGAAAGGGATGTGTGAAAAGCCTTGCTAGCCAAAACACCAAAGGCTATGCTTTTCTATAAAGATGTGAAACTAATGTGTTTTTTCTTTTAGCGATGATCTAATCAAAATTCTTCCTAGAGGTTTTGTTTCTTTGTTACATAACTTTTCAAATTTGTTTCCTAAAGATATGCCTAAAGGATTGCCACCCTTAAGAGAAATTGAGTGCCAAATTGATTTCATTCTAGGCTCTCAAATTCTAAATAGGCTAGTTATAGAAGTAACCCTAAAGAGACAAAGGAGCTTCAAAGACAAGTAGAAGAGTTCATAGAAAAAGGTTTGGTAAGGCAAAGTTTGGGTCCTTATGCAGTTCCTATTTTGTTAGTACCTAAAAAGGATGGTTCTTGGTCCATATGTGTTGATTGTAGGGGCATTAATAAGATAACCATTAAGTATAGGCATCCAATTCCTAGGTTATATCACATGTTAGATGAATTGCATGGTGCATGCATGTTTTCTAAAATTGATTTGAAAAGTGATTATCATCGAATTAGGAAGCGTGAAGGGGATGAATGTAAAACAACTTTTAAAAGTAAATATGGATTGTATGAATAGTTAGTTATGCCTTTTGGGCTAACTAATGCTCCTAGCACTTTCATAAGATCGATGAACCATGTTTTGCATGCATACTTAGGAAATTTGTTGTTGTTTATTTTGATGAAATACTTGTTTATTCTAAGTCTTTAAAAGATCATTTAAAGTATGTAAGGTTAGTTTTTTTATTGCAAAAAGAAAAGTTGTATATTAACTTTAAAAAGTGTTCTTTTTGTACTTCTAAGCTTGTTTTTCTAAGTTTTGTTGTTAACAAAGATGGAATAGAAGTTGATAAAGTGCCATCGAGGCATGGCTGGTTCTATCTAGTGTAAGTGAGGTAAGGTATTTTCATGGTTTAACAAGTTTTTATAGGAGGTTTTTAAAGGATTTTAGCACTATTGCTACTCCCTTAACTAAAATTATATAAAAAAAAAGTGTTGGTTTTAAATGAGGGGTGGCACAACAACATGCTTTTGACTTGTTGAAATCTAAATTAACTAGTGCAACTATATTAGCTTTGCCTAACTTTGCCAATTATTTTGAAATTGAATGTGATGTCTTAGGTTTGGATATTGGAGTTGTTTTAATGCAAGAAGGAAGGCCTATAACTTACTGTAGTGAAAAACTTAATGGACCTTCATTGAAATATCTAACTTATGATAAAGAGACGTATGCTTTGGTTAGGGCTTTGCAAACATGGCATCATTATCTTTGGCCTAAGGAATTTGTCATTCATACAGACCATGAATTTCTTAAATATCTTAAAGGATAACAAAAATTGAACAAAAGACATGCTCAGTGTAATGAATTTATTGAGTTTTTTCCATATGTCATAAGGGATAAACAAGGTAAGAAAAATATAGTGGATGATGAACTATCTCGATGGTTTACTCTTCTATTTATTTTTTATGCTAAATTACTTGGTTTTGAGTATATCAAAGAGTTGTATGGTAGTGATTCAGATTTTTGTATGAATTGCGAAGAAGGTACTTTTGATAAATTCTTTAAGCATGATGGGTACTTGTTTAAAGATAACAAACTTTATGTACGTAAGAGTTCTTTACATGAATTGCTAGTTAGGGAAGCCCATAAAGGTGGACTTATGGGTCACTTTGAGTTCAAAAGAATTTAGATGTTTTGTATGAACACTTTTATTGGCCTAATATGTGAATTGATTTTCAAAAAGTGTGTGATAGATGTGTTGTATGAAAACAAGCTAAATCTATATCAAAACAGCATGGTCTTTATATGTGTTTACCCATTCCTAGTTTACCTTAGATTAATATATCTATAGATTTTTTTTTTTGGGTTACTTAGGTCAAAATATTGTAATGATTCTATTTTTGTGGTTGTTGATAGATTTTCTAAAATGACACATTTTATTGCATGTCACAAAACTGATGATGCCATTAACATAATAAATTTGTTTTTCAACGAGATTGTGAGGTTACATGGTATGAATAAAACTATTGTTAGTGATAGGGATACAAAATTTTGAGTTTCTTTTGGAAAACATTATGGGACAATTTGGATACTAAGTTGTTATTTTCTACTTCATGTCATCCACAAATTGATGGTCAAAGTAAGGTTGTAAATCAGACTTTAGGGAAACTTTTGAGAGTATTGATAAAAAAGAATTTGAAGTCCTTGGAGGATGGTTTACCATATATAGAATTTACATACAATAGGAGTGTGCATTTGTCTACATATTATTGCCCTTTTGAGTTTGTTTATGGATTTATACCATTGAGTACTTTGGATTTATCCCTTATTTCTTCTAATTTGTGAGTTGATATGAAAGGGAAGAAGAAATATGATTTTGTTAAACAATTGTATGAGAAAGTGCATTTGAATATTGAAAAGAGGAATGAGTAAGTTGTTAAAAATGCAAATAGAGGCAGAGTTAAAGTTGTATTAAAATAGGATGATTGGGTTTGGGTACACTTTAAGAAAGAAAGGTTTCTTAACCATAGAAAAAGTAAGTTAGACCCTAGGGGAGATGGACCTTTCAAGTCTTAGAGAGGGTTAATGATAATACTTAGAAGCTAGACTTGCCTAATGATTATAATGTTACTACTCCATACTGTTGTTGATTTATCTCCCTTTAACTTTGATAAAGGTGTTGATTTAAGGATGAATCCACTTGAAGAAAGAGGAATAATACAAATGACCAAGGCAAGATAATCAAAGATCCACTTCAACTTCAAAACCTAACCATAAGGGGAAGGCTAAAGAAGTTTAAAGAGGCCATTGGAGCATTCATGCAATAAGGAGTTACACTTGGATTAGCCCAAGAAAGCAAAGGATGCTTAAAGCCCAATTAAAAGATGATGGGAGTTTAAACTCTTTAAATGGAGCTTTTAACTTAATACAATGGAGTCCAATTTGTGGAGAGCACTAAAACCTAATCCAACTCATCTAAGGCATGTAAAAAGAAGCTCAGGGCGTGTAGGCAAGGCAATAAGGTCAAAGATTAGATTTCCTTAGTTGGCAATGTTTCCTAATTCCATTAGGAATTCCTCATTAGGTTAAATCCTTTTCCTTTTTCTATTTAGGATTAGTTGTTCTTTAGTTAGGAAAGTATTTTAGTCTAATCTTGTTGACCAATCATAATGTTTCTTTAGTTTTTCTATTCAATTTAGGATTGTCTTTTCCTTATTACATTAGGAAATATTGAATTCTATTAGGGAATATAAACTAAATCCTAATTGGTTTTGGACTAAGCATTGTAAGACTATAAATAGCCCTCATATTTGGGCAAGAGGGGAATTCAATCACATTCGACCAAAAAGGGAATTCAATCAACAATATTTCTTTTAGCAATTTTGCTTGTGAGATTAAATTCTCTTATTGAGTTCTTGAGTGGACTTAGTGGGATTATTGAGTGAAGACTTAATAATTTCATAGACTTGTTAATTCTGATCTTAAATTGGCTTGGTTGATATAGGGTTTGAGTTAACATAACTTTGAATCTTCATAAATTAGGTTGTTAGAAACAAGTTTTCTAGACTTGCCTAATTAGGATTTGAAGATCAAAACCCCAATACTTGGTTTGATAGATTTAGGAAACTATTGTCAAGCATAAGGTTAGGGAATCTAATCCAACATTGTTCATATCACTTTGAGTTAACACAACTTTGAATCTTTGTAACGTAAGTTGCTAGAACAAGTTTTGCAGAGATCTAGTTAGGATTTGAAGATCAAAACTCCAATACTCGGCTTGATTGATCTAGGTAATTATTCTCAAGCATACGGGTAAGGAATCTAATCCAACCTTGTTCATATCAAACAATCATCTAATGGTGGTAACTCTACATCATGTAAAGAAGGAGTTTGAATTTCAACTGTATCTTTTGTAATAAGAAAATCATCTTTTGGATTAATCTTCTTTGGTATGTATTTGTTGCCATCCCAATGAAACTTTAATAAAATATCAAATTACTCCCTTTAAAATTAGGGTCCCTTTCATATGGTTGAAATTCGATCTCATCATTAATGGTAGCCTTTTGATCTTTAATTATGCTAGAAACTTGTGTAGACTTTTGAAATTGATTGCACAAGTCTTTATGAGAATTTAGTACATGCCTTTTTCACATTCTTTCCTTTTAACTCTTACCATGTAGAAATAGGATCATCACCACACCTTTTTCTAGTATATTTTAATTGATCCCATAAAATCTTGGCACGAGTTTCAAACTCAATAGTAACAACCTTTATCTTTTGCTCTTTGGAATAGTCATGACATTCAAACATGAATTCTACCTTCTCTTCCCATGCTAGGTATTCTTTGGGATCATTCTTTCCATAGAAAAGTGGAATCTTTAGCCTATTATTGTTATATCTTAAAGGCAATGCCATACCTTTGTTCCTCCTAATCTGTCATTATAAATTAAGAAGCAAGAAAATAAATAAAATCCCCACAAAGCACTCCTTCATGTGTTTACACTCCAAATGATGACACTCTTATCGTGTTTCATATAATAAGGCTTTTACCCTCTTATAACGTAACATGCTCTTGCCTATTACCTCTAAAGTTTCCTTTCCTTAAGTTCCTTAAGGACTAAGTAAATTTATACCAAATTAAGCTTAAAACCAAACACAAACAAGTAAAAACTAATTCTTAAAACACTTAGAAAACCAAAAGAATTGAAAATAACACAATTGATTGCAATAACAAATTTGTAAAGACCTAATTGTAACTTTGAAGAACAAAAATATTTAGAATTTGCAAATTGGTGTTTTGAACTCCAAATTGATGGAAAATTTAGCCTAGGCTGAATGTAAATCAAAGAATTGAAATCGGCTTCTTTTGGGTTCTTATGCAATTTCTATCTTTCTTTCTTTTCTTTTCTTTCATTTTTTTTGATTTTTTTTTGTTTTCTTAACTCTGGAAGCTTGAAATAGAATTGAAATTGAAAGAATTACAAAAAACTACTCAAAAACAATGCAAAATTAAGTAAAAAAATGAATGGATTTATATTAAGGGCAAATTCATAATTTCACATTCCCCTTGAATTTGAATGATGTGGCTCAGCCCTAAGCACTCAAGAGACACCAAAAAAAGTAATTAGACACAAAAAGTAACGAATTGGAATGAGAAACAATGATGAAATTTTAAGAAACAAGCTTAAATTTCCTTAATTTAAGGAAATTTTGGCAAACTTCCAAATTTCAAAGAATTTTTTGAATTAAACACTTAAAATTTGTATTTAAGGACACAAGAATGGTCAATCCATGAATAAAAATGAATTTGGATAGAAAATAATGAAAGAAATTGAATGGAAAGAAAAAACTAATCAAATTGGTTCTTCCCAAATTCTAGGAATTTTTGCAAAATTCTTAATTTTTAAGGATTTTCTTAAAGCAATCTATTCAAATAGAGCACTTAACTTATTGCAATGGAGCCCAACTTTTGGAGAGCACCCAAGCATAACCAAATTTAGCCAAGGCATGTAAAAGGAAGACCAAGGCATGTAAAGGAAGCCTAAGTCATATAAGCAAGGATATAAGGCCTAAAGTCAAAGATTCTTGTAAGATTTCCTTAGTTGGCAATGTTTCCTAATGCCATTAGGATTTCCTCATTAGGCTGAATCCTTTTCTATTTAGGAAGAGTTATTCTTTAGTTAGAAAAGTATCTTGGTCTAATCTTGTTGACCAATCATAATGTTTCTTTAGTTTTCCTATTTAGTTTAGGATTGTCTTTTCCTTATTACATTAGGAAATATTGAATTCTGATAGGGAATGTAAACTAAATCTTAATTGGTTTTGGATTAAACATTGTAAAGCTATAAATACCCTCATATTCTACCAAGAGGGATTCATTCAACCAATATTATTATTGTTAGCAATTTTGCTCGTGGGACTAAATTCTCTTCTTGAGTTCTTGAATGGACTTGGCGAGATTGTTGAGTGAAAGCTTAATAAATTCACAAACTTGTTAATTTTGATTTTAAATTGGCTTGGTTAATTTAAGGTTTGAGTTAACACAACTTTGAATCTATATAACTTAGGTCGTTAGAAACAAATTTTCTAGAGGTGTAGTTGGGATTTGGAGTTCAAAACTCCAATACTTGGTTTGATAGATTTTGGGCAACTATTCTTCGGCATACGGGTAAGGATCAATCGAACCTTATTCGTATCACTTACAATTAGTTCTTTAGTAATTTGTTTTTACAATCAATTATGTTATTTTCAAATTCTTTGTTTTCAAAGTGTTTTAAGATTAGCGTTTATTTGTTTGTGTTTGGTTTAAGCATATCTAGGCATAAAGTCACTTAGTCCTCATAGAACTCAAAGAAAAGAAACTTGAGAGGCAAAAGGCAAACATATGTGAGCTTATAAAAGGGTAAAATCCTTATTATGAGAAACATGGGAAAATGTCATCTTTTTTAGTGTAAACATGTGAAAGAGTACTTTGTGAGTATTCTATTTGTTTACTGGGCTTTTAATTTATAATGACATATTAAGAGGAATAGAGGAATAATTACCAAAGGCCTTCAAGATACCACAAAAAAAGGCCAAAGATTCCATTTTGCTATGGAAAAGATGATCCCAAAGAATACTTAGCATGGGAAGAGAAGGTAGAATGGGTGCATGATTATTCCAAAGACTATAACATAAAGCTTGCTATTATTGAGTTTGAAAGTCATTCCAAGATTTTGTGGGATCAATTAAAATATACTAAAAACAGGTATGGTGATGATCCTACTTCAATATGACAATAGTTAAAGGAAAGAATGCGAAAGAGGAATGCACCAATTTCTCATGAAGACTTATGCAATCAATTTCAAAAGCCTACATAAGTTTCTAGTAGAATTAAAGATCAAAAGGCTACCATTGATGATGAGATCAAATTACAAGAATATGAAAAGGCACCCTAATTTTAAAGGGACTAAATTTGATCTTTTATGGAAGTTTCATTAGGATGACAACAAATACATTCCAAATAAGGTTAAGCCAAAAGATGATATTCTTATTTCTAAAGATTTAGTTGAAATTCAAATTCTTTTTTTTTTTACATGATATAGAGTTACCACCATTAGATTATTGTTCTAGTGCTAAAACTGTAAGTCCCATATATGATGATGTATTGGTTTGTAAATAAAGATGATGATGTCCAAAAGGAAAATAAAATAAAAATATAAAGAGAAAGTGCGCATCAGAGTGAAAAAGAAATAATTATTGCACAATAAAAGGAGAGTTGTGTGAAAATTTTAGAGAGATGTGAGCCTAAAGTGGTAAAAGGAGAGCCTAGAGAGGATGCACCAAACCCAAGATATGTGCTTGTAAAAGGAAGGGATGAGAGAGAAAAAAATCTTTATGAAAAAGACACTGATGAGAGCTACTCTTCTAAAGAGCCTATAACAATGTTTTTGTTCAAAGGGATATATTATGTAGCTAACAAACTTTACAATCTTTCATATAGTGCTTATTTATGTCTCATTTGCAAGGTTATGAAGAATGGTTTTGAATAAACGTGCACAAAATAGAAGCCAACTTAACTCTTAATTCTTTTGATCATGGTGCTAAATTGAAGAGTGTGGTTGAAAATTTGTGTAAAAGATAGTTTTCTAGTCTTTTTTAGATAATTGTTCTTGTTTTATGTGTTTTAGGCATAATTATTCTTTCTTTAATTATTATTTTTGTGTTTTTAGCTTATTTTCTTCTTTTACTTCATGTTTTAGTAATTGTTTTTATTTAAAATGTTTTAGTTCTTTCTTTTGCGTTCCTTATTCTTTATCAAATGGTCTTTCATGTTTTCCTTCTTGTTTTCAATGTGACTTTTGTATAAATAGGTCATTTGA
The DNA here is from genome assembly GCA_949677035.1 of Omphalea diandra. Taxonomy (NCBI): domain Eukaryota; kingdom Viridiplantae; phylum Streptophyta; class Magnoliopsida; order Malpighiales; family Euphorbiaceae; genus Omphalea; species Omphalea diandra. The sequence continues at coordinate 8,962 of CATIWR010063137.1, forward strand.
TTATTTTTTTAATGTTTTTAGCAAGTCTTTTTGTGTAAAACACTTTCTTTATGCTTATTCTAAACATTTTTTCACAACTTGGTTTTCTTATTTGCTTTAGATGTTTATTTCCTCTTAAATTTTGTTTTAGTTTGTCTTTTTTTGTTTCTTTAAGTTTGATATTCTTATAATTCTTGTTTTTATAAGTCTTCTTTTCATTCTAAAGTAAGTTCTTTTTAAAAGACTTTAGTTTTTATTTTTTGAACTTTTCTCTTTCTAAACATTTTCTTTCTTGTTTTAATGTTTCTAAAATTTTGTTTGATTCTTCTTTCTACTTTTGATGTTGGCTAGGTATGCAATTTCTTTTGATTTCAAGGAATGTTTTGTTTATTGTGTTTTTAATTCCTATTTAAGTTTAATTCTTGGTTTTTGAATCATACTTCTTTTATAACACTGAAATTTTCTCTATCTAGTGTTTTTATTAAAAAGAAATTTGAGGCTTTAATACTTCTTCATATTAGATGGAGGACATTTCCTAGGGTTTCTTTTATTTTTTGATTTCATTTTGCAATCTTTTCATTTTTCTTTGGTTTGCACTAACCTTGTTTTAGGTTTTAAACGATTAATCTTTGATCTAGGAGGAAAGACTTACAATTTGTGTGGTAATTTCAATTAGGATTCTTTTTGCTAGTTCTTATATTTGGTTTTTGCTTTCTTATAGGTCTAGATTTGAGGAAAAATTTTTCCAAAAAATGAGGGAATGATGTGAATGAGCCCAATAGGTCCATTGGATTCATGGATTGTGCATGGTTAATGCCAAAATCAAATTGGAGATTGGACTTTTCAGTAGATGGAGTTAGTAGATCATTGAGAAGCCCAAAACAAGGTCCATTTAAAATCAATTTCAGTTGTGGATACTTTCCATGGGCCCCCCACTGACAAGCCCAATAAGTTGGTATACAGTTCAAATTTTCATGTTAGGACAACTGTGAACTCAAATTAGTATGAATATGACATAAATGGATAATGTTCTAAAACATGTCTCAAAGCATGTCTTAAAACATGTTTCAAAACATGTCTCAAAACATGTTCCAATAATATGAGAACTTATCTAAGGCAAATCAATATCAAAATGTGCACCAATCAAGATTTGATATTTGGCATCCAAGATTTTCAATATTCTAGAAGATCTTTCTAAAATTTTCAAGATTCTTTAAGGTTTTCAAGATTTGCAAGAACTTTTCAAGACTTTATTGGCAGAATTTGGTGTCTTAATCTTAGAATTATATTTATTAGTCTTTCATTATTTGATGTAATTTTAAAATATTTTCTTTAGATATTACCTTGTGAAGGTAGAATACCTCTTTAATAAATCACAAGGCATTCTTTTCTTCCTTATTTCATTAGGAAACCTTTGTTTAGGTTGTTTTTAAGTGGCCAACTTCTTGTGGTCGAATTTATGCTTAGATTTAGGGTTTCATTCTCTTTTTTTTTTTCTACATTCGCTAGCTTATTTTGTAAGCTTATATATAGCCATCCATTCAGCCATGATTAAAAAAAATTTAATGAATTATTCTTTTGACTATAAGTTTTTGTGAGAGATATTTCTCTTATTGAGCTCTTGAAGGGACTTAGTGAGATTGTTGAGTGAAGGCTAAATAATTTCACAAACTCATTTAATCTCGGTCTTAAATTACTTAGTTAATTTAGGATTGAGATTAACAAAACTTTAAATCTTTATAATTTATGTTGTTGAAAACAAGTTTTCTAGGGGTCTAGTTGGGATTTGAAGATTAAATCTTATTGCTTGATTATTGAATAGATTTGGGACTTGTGTTAAAGCATTATGGGTAAGGAAACTAATCCAAATTTGTTTGTATCATTTGGTATTAGAGCCAAGGCTTCAAAATCATGTAAGCTATCTTTTAAATTCATTGTTTTTGGTGTTCTTTATGTTCTTGCATCATTTCAGGTCTCTATCTCTTCCATTGGACTCAAATTCGATTAGTTCTTGTTCCATTCTTTTTTCTTTAATTTTCTTCAATCAAATTAATTTTCCTTATCATATTTATTCATTATTTTGTGATATAATTCAATTATGGTTTGTTTGCATTAAGAAAATCATTAAAAAAAAAACCTAAATTGTGAATTAGTCTAAATTGTGAATTAGTACTCTATCATTGTCAATTCGGTTTTATCTTGTTCATTGTGTTCCATTGTGTTTTTCTTTGATTTTCATAATTAAATTAGTGTGTATTTTCATCAAAAAGTGTTCTTGTATCCATTCTTGCATCATTAGAATCTAATTGGAACATAATACTTTTCAAATTTTCCTTAAAACAAGGAAAATTGCAATTTGAGCAATTCTAGCACCAATTCGGCTTTACTTGTTCAATCGAGTTTGAACCTATTTGTTTTCCCTTTCCATCATTATATTCGCTTGTTTTATTATCCCATATCAAATTTCATCAAAAAATTCCAAAAAAATCACATATTTTTGCAAAATATCCTTAAATTAAGGAACTTTGCAAAATAAGCTAATTTTCTTTGTTCTAGTTGGATTTCTTTGTTTCTTTCAATTCCAATTTCTTTTATTTATAGATTAACCTTTCTTTTGAATTTAATTTCAGATTGAAACAGATTGATTCAAGAAAGTCTCTAAAAATTTTGAACTTTGCAAAAATTCCTAAAATTTGGGAAGAACTTCCAATTTGATTAGTTCTTTCTTTCCATTCAATTTCCTTCATTTTTTTCTATGGATCAATCATTTGTGTGTCCTTAATTGCATATTTGTAGTGTTTAATTCAAGAAATTTTCGAATTTTGCCAAAATTCCTTTAAATTAAGGAAACTTGATTTTTAGCTTATTTCTTGCAATTTCATCATTGTTTCTCATTCCAATTCATTACTTTTTATATCTAATCACTTTTTTGGTGTTTTTTTTTTTAGTGTTTAGGGCTGAATCACATCATTCAAATTCAGGGGGAAGATGAAATTATAAATTTGCCCTTAATCATTCTCCATTCGGCTCCTACTTGATTTTGCATGGTTTTTTAAGTTGTTCTTTGTAATTATTTCAATTCTGTTTTAAGCTTCCAAGGTCCAAAAAAAAAAAAAGAAAACCAAAAATCCAAAAAAGAAGAAAAGAAAAGAAAGAATGAAATGAAGCTAGAAATTGCATGTGAACTTGTTTTGCACCAAAAGAAACCAATTTTAGTTCTTTGTTTTGCATTCAGCCTAGGCTTTCACCATATTTTTTATTCAAAACACCATCTTGCAACTTTTAAATTCTTTTTGATCTTTAAATTACAATTAGTTCTTTAGAAATTTATTTTTACAATCAATTGTGTTATATTCAATTCCTTTGTTTTCTAAGTGTTTTAACATTAGTTTTTACTTGTTTGTGTTTGGTTTAAGCATATCTTGACATAAAGTAACTCAGTCTAAAAAGAAAAAGAACTTGAGAGATAAAAGGCAATAATGTGTGAGCTTATAAAAGCATAAAAACCTTATTGTGTGAAACACGAGAGAAGTGTCATTTTTTAAGTGTAAACATGTGAGGGAGTGTTTTGTGAGTATTCTATTTGTTTTCTTGGTTCTTAATTTATAATGGTAGATTGGGAGGAACAAATGTATGGCTACTAAAGGCCTTTAAGATACAATTACAAAAGCCTAAAGATTCCACTTTTCTATGGTTTGGAAAGGATGATCCTGAAGAATACCTAGCATGGGAAGTGAAGATAGAATGAGTGCCATGATTATTCCAAAGAGCAAAAGGTAAATCTTACTACTATTGAGTTTGGAAGTCGTGCCAAGATTTGGTGGGATCAATTAAAATATACTAGAAAAAGTTATGGTGATGATCTTATTTTTACATGGCAAGAGTAAAAGGAAAGAATACAAAAAAGGTATGCACCAATTTCTCATAAAGACTTATGCAATCAATTTCAAAAGCCCACATAAGTTTATAGTAGAATTAAAGATCCAAAGGCTATCATTGAAGATGAGATCGAATTGCAACCATATGAAAAGGCACCATAATTTTAAAGGAACTAAATTTGAATTTTTTATGGAAGTGTCATTAGAATGGCAACAAATACATTCCTAAAAAGGTTAAGCCAAAAGATGATATTCTTATTTCTAAAGATGTAGTTGCAATTTAAAATCCTTTACATGATATAGAGTTACCACCATTAGATGATTGTTCTAATGATAAAATTGTAAGTCCCATATATGATAATGTATTGGTTGTAAATAAAGATGATGATGTTCAAAAGGAAAATAAAATAAAAAGAGAGAGAGAGAGAGAGAGAGAGATAGTGCACATAAGAGGAAAAAAGAAATAATTACTGAAAAACAAAATGAGAGTTGTGTGAAAACTTTAAAAGACGTGAGCCTAGAGTGGCAAAAGGAGAGCTTAGAGAAGATACACCAAACCCAAAGAGACGTGCTTGCAAAAAGAGAGGGTGAGAAAGACAAAAATCTTTATGAAAAAAAGAATAATTAGAACTATTCCTCCAAAAAGACTATAATAATGTTTTTGTTCAATGGGATGTATTATGCAACTAACAAACTTTATAATCTTTCATATAGTGCGTTTATGTCTCATTTGCAAAGTTATGAAGAATGGTTTTCAATAGAGGTGCATAGAAAGAAAGCCAACTTAACTCATAATTCTTTTAATGATGGTGCTAAATTGAAGAGTAAGGTTGAAAATTGTGTAAAAGGGAGTTTTCTAGTCTTTGTTTAGATAATTGTTCTTGTTTTATATGTTTTAGGCATAATTATTCTTCCTTTAATTATTATTTTTGAATTTTTAACTTGGTTTCTTCTTTTACTTTATGTTTGAGCAATTATTTTCCTTATTCTTTATCAAATCATTTTCCATGTTTTCCTTCTTGTTTTCAATGCGACTTTTGTATAAATAGGTCTTTTTATTCTCATTTTAATGTTTATAGCAAATTTTTTTGTGTAAAATGTTTTCTTTATTCTATTTCTAAACTTTTTTTCAAAACCTTGTTCTTATTTACTTAAAATGTTTGTTTTTGTTTAAATTTTGTTTTAATTTGTCTTTTTTTTGTTTCTATAAGTTTGATTTCTTATAATTTTTGTTTTTATAAGTCTTCTTTTAATTCTAAAAGTAAGTTCTTTTTAAAAGAATTTAGTTATTGTTTTTCAAACTTTTCTCTTTCTAAACATTTCTTTCTTGTTTTAATGTTTCTAAAATTTTGTTTGATTCTTCTTTCTACTTAGATGTTGGCTAGGTAGGAAATTTTCTTTCGATTTCAAGGAATCCTTTATTTATTGTGTTTATAATTCATTTTCAAATTTTAATTATTATTTTTTAAATCCTCCTTCTTTTCTAACATCTATATTTCCTCTATCTAGTGTTTTTATTAAAAAGAAATTTGATGCTTTAATACTTCTTCATATTAGATGGAGTGCATTTCCTGGGTTTCTTTTTATTTTTTTGATTTCATTTTGCAATCTTTTCCTTTTTCTTTATTTTATACTAACCTTATGTTTAGGTTTTATGCGATTAGCCTTTGATATAGGAGGAAAGACTTAAAATTTGTATGGTAATTTCAATTATGCTTCTTTTTGTTAGTTCTTATATTTAGTTATTACTTTCTTGTAGATCTAGATTCAAGGACAAATCTTTTCAAAAAATGAGGGAATGAAGTGAATGAGCCAAATAGGCCTATTGGATTCATGGATGGCACATGGTCAAAGCCAAAGTCAAAATTGAATATTAGACTTTTAGTAAATGGATTTAGTGGATCATTAACAAGACCAAAATAAGGCTCGTTTGCACTCAATTTTAGTTGTGGATACTTTCCATGGGCCTCATCAACAAGCCCAATAAATTGGTGTACAGTTCAAATTTTCATGTTAGGACAAATGTGAACTCAAACTTGTGTGAACAAGACATAAATGGATAGATAATGTTCCAAAACATGTCTCAAAATATGTTTCAAAACATGTCCCAAAACATGTTCCAACAACATGGGAACTTATGTATGTCTTAAGACAAATCAATATGAAAATGTGCATCAATCAAGATTTGACATTCGACATTTAAGATCTTCCAAGAATTTCAAGATTCTTCAAGGTTTTCAAGATCTTCCAAGATTTTCAAGATCTTCTAAGATTTTCAAGATTTTATAATATCTGTCGAAGATTTTCAAGATTCTTCAAGGCTTTCAATATTTGTAAGAAGTCTTCAAGACTTTTCCTATTGGTTGAATTTGGTGTCATATTCTTCTTAAGATTATCTTTATTAGTCTTTCATTATTTTATGCAACTTTAAAAGGTTTTCTTTAGATGTTACTTTGTAAAGCCAAAATATCTCTTTAGTCAATCATGAGGCATGCATTTCTTCCTTATTTTATTCGAAAATCTTTATTTAGCATGTTTTCAGGTGGCTAGAGTCCTTATGGCCGAATTTATTATATTTAGGATTTTATTATTTTTTCTTCTACATAAGCTAAGTTATTTTGTAAGGCTATATATAGCCCTTCATTTAGCCCTGATTAAAAAAAAAAGTTAATGAATTATTCTTTTGACTATAAGCTTTTGTGAGAGATATTTCTCTTCTTGAGTTCTTAAAAGGACTTATTGAGATTGTTGAATGAAGGCTTAATAATTTCACAAATTCATTTAACCTAGATCTTAAATTACTTAGTTAATTTAGGATTGAGATTAACAAAACTTTAAATCTTTATAATTTAGGTTTTTAGAAGTAGGTTTTCTAGGAATCTAGTTGGGATTTGAAGATCAAATCTTATTGGTTGATCATTAAATAGATTTAGGACTTGTGCTAAAGCATACGGGTAAGAAAAATAATTCAACCTTATTCATATCAAGAAAGAAAAGAAGCCTCATACAAGCTGTTTTGAAACCAAATTGGTCCATACTTGATTTTTTTACAAATTTTTTAGTTTAAAACACCAAAACAACTTTTAATTCCTTTTCAATCTTGAAATCATGATTTAATCTCTATTTGTGCTTAGCATGTTTCTTTCTTCCTATTAGTTCTTAATTTAATTCCTCTATTATTTAAGGTCATTATATATTTTGAATTGCTTGTTTTGTAAGTAATTAAGAATTTATTTGATAATAGTAACTTTAGTTGCTAAAAAACTTATAGAAAAGAAATGAGAGATGTAAAAGGTAAAAGTGTGTGAGATTATAAAAGGGAAAAAGCCTTATTATGTGAAACACGAGGAGAGCAACATTTTTTGAGTGTAAACATGTAAGGGAGTGTTGTGAGGTTTCTATTTGTTTTCTTACTTCTTATTTACAATGCTAGGTTGAGAGGCAAAAAGGCTCCAATGGCCAACATGATACAAGAACAACAAACTAAAGATCCTAAATTTCCATGGAAAAGGTGATCTTGAGGAGTACTTAACATGGGAGAAAAAGGTGGAGTTCGCATTTGAATACCACAACTATCCTAAAGAAACTAAGGTACCAATTGCTACTTTTCGATTTAAAGATGATGCCTTGTTATGGTAGGAACAATTGGCATTTGCTAAAGAATATTATGGGCAGAATCCTATCTCAACATGGCAAGGGCTAAAGAAAATAATGTGAAAATGGTTTCCACCAAATTCGTATAAAGAATTATTTTCATGGCCTACATAAGTTTTTAAGGCTACCATTGATGATGAGAAGTTTGTTTCCAAAGATACCATTGAAATCCAAACTTCTTCTTTACATGATGAGATACCACCATTTGAAGTTTGTTCCCATGTTCAAATTGTAAATCCCATGCATCATGATGTATTTGTTGTAAGTAAAGATGATGGTCAAAAAGAAAATAAAATAAAAAGAGAGAGATAGTGCACATGAGAGTAAAAAAGAAATAACTATTGCATAGTAAAAGGAGAGTTGTAAGAAAACCCATGAAAGGTGCAAGCCAAGAGTGGAAAAAGGGGAGGAAAGAGTGCATGCACATTAAAAAAAAAAGAGGTGCATGCAAAAGGAGAGGGTGTGTAAAAGAAAGCCCTAATTTTAACAGAAAGTGTTGAGATTGAAACAATTCTTCCTAAAAGGCCATAACCATATTTTTATTCAAAGGTGTATTACGTTACTAACAAAATTTACAATCTTTTGTATAGTATTTTTATGTCTTTTTTATAAGGTTATGAAGAATGGTTTTAAATGGAGGTGCCTAGTAATCAAGATGACCTAACTCTTACTACTTTTGATTATGGTGCTAAATTGAAATGTGAGGTTGTAAATTTGTATAAAAGGGAGTTTTCTAATCTTGATTTAGATGTTTGTTCATGTTTAATTTGTTATAGGCATAATTTTTCTTACTTTAATCAATGTTTTTATGTTTTTAGTATGTTTTATTCTTTTTATTCATGTCTAAATGTTTTTAGTCCTTTCGCTTCTAATTTTAAATGTTTGTCTTCATATTTTTATGTTTCAAAGACTTTTTTTATTTTAAACATTTATTTCCTTTTAAATTTTGTTTTGCTTGACTTCTTTTAATTCTTGGAATTTTACTTCTTATAAATCTTATTTTTGTAATTCTTCTTTTCATTCTATAACTATATTTAATGTGAACGAGCCTAATAGGCCCATTGGATTCATAGATGGCGATGGAAAAGTCAAAGCCCAAAGTTGGAGGTTGGACTTTCAGTGGTAGATTTAATGGATCATTGTCAAGCCCAAAACAAAACCCATTTGGATTTAATTTTAGTTATGGATACTTTCTATGTGCCCCTACTGACAAGCCCAACAAGTTGGTAAAAAAGTTAAAATTTTCATGTTAGCACAAGCTATGAGACAAAACATGTTGGATAAGGTTGTCTTGTCTTAACTTACAAACATGTTTCAAAACATGTTCCAACAACATGGGAACTTATGTCCTATGACAAATCAAGATCAAAATGTGCAACAATCAAGATTTGACATTTGACATCCAAGATTTCCAAGATTCTTCCAAGACCTTCCAAGATTTTCAAGATTCTACAAGATCTTTTAAAGATTTTCAAGATTTGCAAGAACTCTTCAAGATTGCTTCCTATTGGCCAAAAATGAAGTCCTTGTCTTCCTAGGATTATCTTTATTAGACATTCATTATTTTATGTAACTTTAAGAGATTTTCTTTAGATTTTAGGGTTTTTGTGTTCTTTTATCCTATATTAGCTAGGTTATTTTGTAAGGCTATATATAACCCTCCATTCAGTGATGATTAAAAAGTTGAATGACTTTTTTTTTTTTTTTTTGCTATAAGCTTCGTGAGATTGATTTCTCTTTTTGAGTTCTTAAAATGACTTGGTGAGATTATTGAGTGGGCTTAATAATTTCACAAACTCGTTTAATTTAGGTCTTAAATTAATTAGTTAATTTAGGATTGAGATTAACAAAACTTTGAATCTATGTAATTTATATTGTTAGAAATAAGTTTTCTAGAGGTCTAGTTGGGATTTGAAATCAAATTTTTTTTTGTATTATTATTGAATAGATTTGAGACTTATGCTAAAGCATATGCGTAAGGAAGGAATCAATCCAACATTGTTTATATCATTTGGGATCAGAGCTAATGCTTCAAAATCAAGTAAGTTGTCCTTTAAATTTATTACTTTTGGTGTTCTTTATGTTCTTGTATCAATTTGGGTCTTATCTCTTCCATTGGACTCAAATTCAGTTAGTTCTTATTCCTTCTTGTTCCATTCTATTTTTAAAATTTTTCTTCCATCAATCAGTTTATTTTATCATAGTTAATCATTATTTTTATGATATAATTAAATTATGGTTTGTTTGCATCAAGAAATTCATAAAAAAAAATCCTAAATTACGATTAGCACTTTATCATTGTCAATTAGGTTTCATCTTGTTCATTGTGTTCCATTATGTTTTTCTTTGATTTCTATGATTAATTTAGCGTGTTTTATCATCCAAAAACATTCATGCATCATTAGAATCTAATTGGAACATATTGCTTTTCAAAATTTTCTTAAAATAAGAAAAATTATGATTTGAGCAATTCTAGCATCGATTCGGTTCTACTTGTTCAATTGAGTTTCAATCTATTTTTTTTTCACTTTCAATCATTAAATCAGTTTGATTCATCATTCCATATAAAATTTCGTCAAAAAATTCCGAAAAAATCACATGTCTTTGCAAATTTCCTTAAATTAAGGAACTTTGCAAAACAAGTTAGTTTTCCTTGTTCTTGCAATATCTTCATTGTTTCTCATTCCAATTTGTTTATTTTTGTGTATAATCACTTTTTTTTGTGTGTTTATTGAGTGTCTAGGGCTGAACCATATCATTCAAATTCAAGGGGAAGGTGAAATCATGAATTTGGCCCTAATCTTACTCCATTCCTCTTTCACTTGATTTTGCATGGTTTTTGAGTTGGTTTTTTTTTTTTTTGTAATTCTTTTAATTTTAATTTTGTGTTAACTATCCAAGGTCAAAAAAATAAAATTTTAAAAAATGTCATAAAAAGAAAAAAGAAGAAAGAAAAGAAAAGAAAGAAAGAAAGGAAGCTATAAATTGCATAAAAACTTATTTTTCACCAAAAGAAATCTTATTTCAATTCTTTGATTTGCATTTAGCCTAGGCTTGATTTTTCATCAATTTTGAGTTCAAAACACCATCTTCCAACTTATAAATTCTTTTTGATCTATAAATTGTGATTAGTTCTTTAAACATTTGTTTTTACAACCAATTGTATTATTTTCAATTCCTTTGTTTTTCTAAGTGTTTTAATAATTTGTTTTTACTTGTTTGTGTTCAGTTTAAGGTTAATTTGACATAAATTAATCTTAGTCCTCAAAGAACTTAAAGAAAAATAAAACTTGAGAGGTAAAAGGTAAGAGTGTGTAAGATCATAAGAGAGAAAAAAGCCTTATTATGTGAAACACGAGGGGAGTGTCATCTTTTTTAGTGTAGACATGTGAGGAAGTGTTGTGAGGATTCTATTTATTTTCTTGCTTCTTTTTATACAATGATAGATTTTGAAGAGAAAAAAAGGATGAATTTACATGCTCCAAGAAAGTCATGTTAAATCAAATGAAACAGTTGACAAATAATCCATGAAACAATTGACAATAAACCTTCGAATTTGACCATAAGTTGAGCCAAGCTTGCAATAACAAAAATGACAAAAATTTATGGAAAGGTGGTCATGAAGAGTACTTAGGATGGGAAAAGCTAGCTAAGATTGTGTTCAAATACCACAACTATTTCGAAGAAACTAAGGTATAAATTGCTACTCTATAATTCAAAGATGATGTTTTGTTTTGGCATGTTCAAATGCGATTAACTAAAAAGGATTTTTGGAGAGGGCCTTATTTCTACTTGGCAAGAAGTAAATCAAGTCATGGACAAAAGGTTTATGTTAAAGTATTATCAATATATCTTTTGTTCTAAGGGTAACAAAGATTACCATAAAAAAGAGATAAATATGACACAAGCCCATCAAAAGGCTGTCATTGATGATGAGATTTTTGTTTCTAAAGATACCAGTGAAATTTAAACTTCTTCTTTGCATGATGATGGGATACCACCATTAAAAGTTTGTTCCAATGATCAAATTGTAAATCTCATACATGTGGATGTATTTGTTATAAGCAAGGATGATGATCAAAATAAAAATGAAATAAAAAGAGAGAGATAGTACGCATAAGAGTGAAAAAGAAATAATTATTGTATAGCAAAAGAGAGTTATGTGAAAACATTAGAGAGATGTGAGCGTAGAGTGGTAAAAGGAGAACTTAGAAAGGATGCACCTAACCTAAGAGATTTGCATACAAAAGGAGAGGTTGAGAAGGATAAAAATCTTTACGAAAAAAAGTGATGAGAGTTATTCTTCCAAAGAGCCTACAACCATATTTTTGTTTAAAGGGTTGTATTACACTACTAAAAAAATTTACAATCTTTTGTATAGTGCTTTTATTTTCCAAGCTTATGAAGAGTAGTTTTTAATGGAGGTGCCTAGAAAGTAAGACAGCCTAACTCGTACTACTTTTAATAATGGTGTTAAATTGAAGAGTGAGGTTGAAAATTTGCGTAAAAGGGAGTTTTCTAGTCTTTTTTTAGACATTTGTTCTTGTTTAATTTGTTCTAGGCATAATATTTCTTCTTATAATTATTATTTTTGTGTTTCTAGTTTGCTTTCTTCTTTTAATTCATGTTTTTACAATTCCTTTTGCTTAAAACGTTTTCCTTCTTCTTTATGCATTTCTTTTGCTTCTTCAAATCATTTTTCATGTTTTAGTTATGATTTTTATTATTTTCAACATGATTCTTCTTCTTTTGTTTCATGTTTAAATGTTTTTAGTCTTTTCCCTTCTAATAATAAAAGTTTGTCTTCATGTTTTTATTCTATTAAACATTTGTTTTCGTTTAACTTCTGTTTTGGCACATCTTCTTTTAGTTTGAATTATTTTAAAACTTCTTTTTATAAGTCTTCTTTTCATTCAAGAGGTATGTTCTTTTTAAAAGACTTATTGTTTTGCAAAATTCTATCTGACTAATCATTTCTTTCCTTGTTCAAGTGTTTCCAAACTTTTGTTTAATCCTTCTTTCTACTTTAGACATTAGCTAAGTAGGAATTTTTCTTTTGATTTCAAGGGTTCTTTTAATTCTTATATTTCTAATTTTTTTTCTTGTTCTTTAAGTTTTAGTTCTTTTCTAAAATCTAGATTTTCTTTATATAGTGATTTTGTTAGAAAAAAATTTAGTGTTTTGGTGTTTATCCACACCAAGTAGAAAATGTTGTCTAGGTTTTCAATTTTGTTGTCCTTGGCACCAAGAAGGGGGGTTGAATTGGTGGATAAAAATTTTAAAAACAAAGATAAAGGGGAGAAGAAAGAATAATAGAGACACAAACAATTTATAGTGGTTCGGGCAAAATTGGCCCTACGTCCACTCCCCAATCACTCAATTGGGTATTTTACTATCTCAATGGTATTTTCAACCTCACACCCAACTTATACAACTTGTGTTTTTATGGCTAACACATAACCTTACAATAAAGTGTTTTCTAGGCTAACACAAAACCTCACTCAAGTGTTTCACTAGGCTTACACTTAAACCTTTCCAGAAGTGTTTTTACAGGCTAACACAAAACCTCACAACTTGGTGTTTAATGCTCACACCTAACACTTACAATTACATAAAGAAGATGAAGAAAATGAGTAGCAAAGATTGAGAGCTTTAATCACTTGTAATAAATTCCTTAGTAACCTTCTTCATGGCTGTTTGGTGGAGCATTTATAGCCAAACTTCACCAAAGAGACGTTGCAGATCATAGCTCATCAAATCTTTGAGACATGCTTGACAGATTTTGCATTAAATGTTTGTCAGGATGAAATCGCGGTCGCTATTGTCGTTCGCGGTCGCGAAATTCAAATTCTTCAAGGGAAACCCCGTTTGTGTCTGACGGCTAGTCCATGTGGTAGCTTCTTATTAGTTCTTCAGAAAAATATAGTCGTTGTCTTTTACCTACTTTTAGAAGTCACGGTCGCGAGTTTTCTTGCACAGGCCGCGACAGAGGACGCGAATCCTTCTGCTGAAGTGGTTAACTTTCTTCCACACGGTTCGCGGTCGCTACCAACAAGATGTCTCTGCGATTTTTGACTTCCAACAGTCTTCTGGGACACTTGTCAAGCCGTGGTTGTGGACTGCTTTCCTCTTGAGTTACTTTGAAATTCGCGGTCGCGACTAAGGCGTGACTTGCACCGCGAATTCGTCTGTGTCATTTCGGCTTCTTCCTTTCCAAGGGTCGCGGCCGAGAATGACTCTGCGATTTCGCCTGCTTGAATTTTGGCATGTCTTAACATGAGTCGCGGTCACTAATCCTAGATTGCGGTCGCGATTTACATGTCACTTTGGAGTTTATCAACTCCTTTCATTTCTTCTTGAGAGATTGATTCATATCTGCAAAAACAACACTTATTTGAAATATTAGTGATGACCAATCTACTTTGTCAAAATCAAAAGAGGTTCTAAACCTAGGATTAATCATCCTAGTCCAACAGAAATCAAATTGAGAAATGTTAAATTATTGTGTTATGTTATATATCAATGTGAACAGGTATAAGAAAAAAAAAAAGAAAGAAAGTTCATATGGTT
>CATIWR010063144.1:0-16734 GCA_949677035.1 Omphalea diandra
GAGCATATTACAATTAATATTATAATTAAGCTCACTCCTGCATTGTGAGTGTCTCGAGAGCTCATGTTATATAGTATTTGCAAGATCACAGGATCTTAGATGCAAGCTTGTTAGGTACGGGAGATTGTTTACTATATGCAACCAATCAACAACTTTTCCCAGACTATTCCCACTTAAGTCCAAAACCAAAAGGAGAGAGGAAGGAGAAAAGAGAAGGGAAAAAAAGAAGGGGCCGTTTTGATAGCGGTATACCGACGGTATACCGCCAAACCGAACCAAAATACCAAAACCGAAACCGAAAAAGTTCAAACCTTAATACCGAAAACTTTTTGGTTGGACCGGTTTCGGTTTCGGTTCGGTTTGTCGGTTCGGTTTTGGCGGTATACCGAATATAAACCGCGAAAATTTCACCCCTACTTTTACATGTCACATTTCATCACTTGGTTTCCATTTAACATATTTAAGTACATATTTATACCCACATATACAACTGTTACTCTGATACTAGGATATCCTAAATGAATACAGTATATATTCCCCCATAGGAGTAGACTGAGTCCCAACTGTGACCCAAGTCAGTCTAGGAGAAGACCTGTTGCCATTTCAGTAAAAAGCGAATTTGAAAAGTAATAATATCTCTTTTAAACTATTCAACAATTTTTTTTTATTCTATTTCTCCATAAAAAATATACATCTCTATGGGCTTATTCAATTTTCAGCTGAGTCAGAATTTTGAGTGCAACCTGGGATCTTACTTGCTAAAGGTGCATTGCATAGCAAGTGGCAAGGGTTCTGAAACCTAGGCCCAAGGCACAAGGCCCAGATACAGGCATGAGAGATGTCAGGCACAAAAAGTTAAAATTTGGAAGAAAATTTTTTTAACAAAAAAAACCTCACATTCATGATGAATTTAAGATATTAGCATTATTTTAATTAATTTGACAAATTAAAGATCTACATGATAACCATGAAAAAGAACCACCAACTTGAATATATACTTGAAAGAAACAAAATGAAAACATGGATAAATTGCTCTCCAATATAGTTGTTTATATGAAATTGTAGAAAGAAAAAAAGAGCACAAATATAGCATGGAGCTAAGGGAAGGAGGTTGAGAGAAACAAAGACGCTCACAGTAGGAGGAGCATTTTCAAAAGCATGGCCACTAAAAATGGAAGGATGAACAGCCATCGACATTATAGGTGGTTAAAGCAAGAATTGGGTAGGTGGGGAAGTTTAGATTTTAGGATCATGGCTTGTATTGGCGGATTTTGCTGGTAGCATAGCCTCGTGAGGTGAGACTTTATCATGTCCGCATTGAAAGGCACCCCAGAGTTATAAAGTCAACATCTTTGAAGGTCTCACCTTTGCTGGGTAAAGGTGCCAAGGCCAATGCCTTGAGCACTTTGCACCTCAGAAAGCAGTTTTTTAACAACTACGATTAGGGTTCTTATCAGCATGTAGTCAGATGCATCCAAAGCTGCAATTTATTTAACAGCTTTGCCGCCCAAGTTTTACGATAACACTTTCTAAATCAAAAAGAGGATTAAGATTTAAAACCCAGTGCAATAGATCAAAAACAGCAAGCATCAAAACTATGCATGACCCCACAAACCAAAATTTTACACTATTACTAGCACCTTTAGCACACCTCAAATTTGTTAATGACATAATTAACCAAAATACAAAACCCAAAAGCAAAACAAACAAAATGAAGTGCCAACCAATACCATGAACTGGTTTGAAAGCTTGGGCTGCAAAACTTAACGAATGGAATACAAACTCTAGGGATCTTCCCCACAACCCATCCCGAAACAGAAAAAAAATGAAGAGACAACTTAAGGACAACTTGCTTATTTGAGTATCTTGGCTTTGTACTCTAATATCCATGGCTACAACCTCTAAAGGAAGTTCTGATGCCAGCCAACAAAAAGCTTCAGAAAATGCAAGTTCAAATACTTGAGAACGGGTAAGACTATATACCCAGCCCTACAATTTGCTCTGGAAAAAAACATTGCAGAATCATAATCCCATTCTATATTTTTGCTTCACTCATGACATTTAATTAAAGGCCGACACACATTAGTAACACAGCAATTTTTAAAAGTCAGGATTTCTTCTTGATTGTTGTTTAAGAGACATACTTTGTTGAACCACAACAGAAGATCAAGGAAAAACAAAATTAAAGAGTTGAGGCATGAAATATGGGTTCATATCATCTACTCAAATTCTCGTCTTTTTCCCATCTTATTTTGATGGTTGAACCCTAAGCAAACCTCCTCTGAAAACCCTAATCACCCACATAATACACCTTCCTCCCATCATATAACCTAACGTCTAATTGCAGTCAACTTACACCTAGCTCTTATGTTGACCAAAACGCATAAATAATAATGTGCCCACAACCAGTATCAGCCTACTCCCACTGTAATCATTAAAAACAACAATACAGCAAAATGTTCTCCACTGTCAATCTAGATCCAGCAAATCATACATCCATAGACCCCAATCCCAATTGCATGCTTCTCCTAAGCTCAACAAATCCCATGAATAGAACTTCTAGTTTTGATACTCATCAGCAAACAGGAAAAAAAATTACATTTCTTTATTTAAACATATACTAATTGATGATCAGATAAGTTAACTGCCATGCACAACAAATAAATAAATAATAAGAAAAATTTTAAAAAATTAATTAAAAAAAACTTCAAGGATGGAAGAGAGTAGGGATCCAACTCCTAGATCACCTCATCCTTGTCACTATCCTAAGAAAAAATTGAATTTTCTCCGATTTTGATTACCAATGAAATTGCTAATCTTTGTTGTGCCTATACATTTGTACATCAATTTATATCCAACACATGAATGCATTTATGTCAACAAAGTACTCATCTCTTCATTCAATCATTAATTTATTGTCAATACAATCTGAAATCCTTAAACCAACTCATAGAGGGATAATCTAATGCAGAACTACAAACCTGAACTGCATTCTTATTAGGGTGCAAATTTAGTTTCCCTACCACATTACAGCTTAACTTTCAAAGAAATGTTGCAAAAGAAGTTTCCTTAAATTCATATAATTTTAGCTTCAATATAAAAAATGTAGCAAATAAACCCCACAAGCATGCACATGCATCCAGAGCCTATTTAAACACCTACACGCTTAATTCCCAACAGTAGTATTATTGTGCATCCCATAGAAAAACATAAATCACATAATGAAAGAAGATGACTAGTAAAAGACAAAGCATAAGTTATGCAAACACGCACCTTCCAGAACCAGGATATCTGAGGATCAGTTTCTTTGTAGCCATTGTACTCGGTATGTGCTTTCCAATCTTCTACACAGACAACACTTTCACTTCCATATAGCATCCAGTCAAGATCTTCAAGCTCTAAACTTTGGAAAAATAATGCCTGGAGCCCTGAATTACAAAGAATATCAGCAAAACCTCGTGCAAAACGAGATACCTGATCAGAGGTAGATGTGACAAAGCGATGATGGATGAGAAGATTAACATATTCTTCTCTATTCTTGCTAGTTACAGAAATGTTTTTCCCATCCTGACAAAGTTCCACAACTCTCCTGGATCCCAACTCTTCAACTTCTCTAACGAATGTTAATCCTAAGGCATCTGAATCAATAAAATCTGCATCCATTTCAAGAATCTGCTTGCAGCTATTATATAAGCACGGATCTGCATCACAAATATCCTCCAAGGAAATATGCCTTCCAGACAATTGCAAGAAAAACACACGATCAAATACAATGCCGATTTGCACTTTATGCATCAAAGCTAATGCAATCACTCGACCAGAGAAGGTAAAATAATCAAGATGCATAGGATCCACCTTAGACGCTGCAGCATAAAGCAAAAGTTGTAAACTAAAAGCACGTTGTTTGCAAATGGAGAAATCATCTATATTATATGGTTACTATACACATTTGGGCAAAAGGAATTTGAAATCAGTAATTCTCAATGTTCCAATCAAAATGCAGAGGAAAACGTGTTCTTAAAAATGCTACTGCTACTGCAGGCAAAGTAGCACATCATCATATGAGATATTCTGGAACAACATATAGCATTAAGTAATTTCAGTATTCTTGTGACTGAAGCAACAACAGTGGTGAAGTCAAATGTCAAACCAGAAAGTTTTAAAAGTACATGATATGATCATGTTTAAAGGCAATATAGGAAATTGTACCTCGATTGTTTCCAACAAGAAAAATGGAAATTGTGCTACGGTGAAAGATTTTAGACCTAGGTTTGGTGTTTACAAGATTCCCGCCACGGTTCTATTTAGGAGATCCAGTAGTATTTAGGCTCCGTTTGTTTCACGGAGAATAACTTGTCCAACGAAAATGTTTTCTAAAAAATATTTTATAAGTAACATATTTTATAGTGTTCGGAAGATAATATAAAAAAATAGTAAAATGTTCTTTTGATTTATAAAATAATAACAAAATTTAAATTATAAATATTTTATATTTATATTATTTATTGTTCAATATAAAAAATATATATATTAAAAAGGAAAATTCTAGGTCTCATTCATTTTCAGTGATCACCACCGACCGATAATGATCAATGATGTTGGTCGTCCAATATGACCGATGATAATAAACACGTGTTTATATGATTCATTTTTTATTTGGATAAATTTGTCAAAATCTAAAAAATGACTTCTCATTTTCAAAATCAAAAATAGTTTTCTTTAAAAATGACTCAGTTTTCTTCTGTCATAAAAATATTTTTCGTTGACCAATTTTTCTAGATGTACCAAGCAAAGAAAAATTGGAAAAACGTTTCCCTGAAAATTATTTTCCGCAAAACAAAGTCGTAGTCATCCATTTTCTTCAAACCAAAATGTATTGTTTTAGGCAGCTAAATTTCATTTCGCTTTGGCATCAAATGAAGAAGTTGAGGATTTTACGATAGACTAGGAAGTCCTGCGACATAAGACAGCTAGTTGGTTACACCATTTAAGCTTTGAATTTGATTTGGAAGCTAGATAGAGTAAAAATTCACATAGAAATTAAGGCTTTGTTTGGTTGCGAAAAACAAAGCTTGTTTTCCAAAAAATGATTCCTAGATATGCAGTAGGAATTTATTATTTAGTAACAAAATTTTCCAAATGGAGAAATTAGAGATTAGTTTTGGAATTTCACAATTCTAAAATACAAATTTGAAAATTCATTTATGAAGTTTTCATTTCTTTTTTATAATGTCAAGGTCCGAAATCATAAGGGAGTACGGTATTGAACTTCTTCAATTTTTTAAAGATATACATACACCACATGCACGTGCATTCACATACGGTAGCTCAAGTTTGATATGTATCTTTAAACTTGAAAATTTTATGATTACGTATAATATGATATAGAACTATTGATATATTCTGTGTTGCGCAAATATGACAACATGTCATAACTTTTTTAAGATTAGCACATGACACGTGCACTCGATATACACTGACATGTGACCAAAATTGAATAATCCGTGCTTCATAGATTCACAATCAATCAATTTTTTTAGTGAAACATAAATTATTCAGCATAAAGGTCTAAAAAAAACCCCTTACAAGAGAAAAATAAAAAAAAAAAGGGATAAGAAAATGTATTTTCCAATTTTTAGAAAATGGTAAATTAAAAACTAAGAAAATCAGAAGAAAACTAAAGAATGACACGAAAAAATGTTCATGTAACTAAATTTTATGACCATGGTGGGAATGCTAAATGCAGAACTAGAGTGCAAGTCAATGGATGAAGCCAAAGACGTCCAAATTGCTATTGAAGGGACAAAATCCATTGAAACTGATAGTACTACTACTGATAGAACCAACAGAACCTAGAAGAGCTAAAAATTCTAGAAGAACGATTAAACTAGAAAAACAATAGTGTATCCTTATCATGAAGGCTAGATTAAGTTTTTTTATTTCTCTTGTTTGCTTGATTCATGTTAAACGTAATTGAGTGATTATCATAATTGAGTAATTAGACTTATTGTTGAATGAGCTATAGAGAGAAAATAGGAAAAGTTGCTTCTATGAGCTGTATAAAAAGAGAAACAATTTTTGCATGAGAATTTTATGAAATAGAAAATACAATTTCCTTTCCTCTACACCTTCTCTCTCTCTCTCTCTCTCTCTCTCTCTCTCTCCTTCTTTGTTACCATAGCCAACTGAGAGCCTAGTTCCAACCATCCAATGTTGGACAGAGTTAGCCCATGAAACCCAAGCTACAACAGCTGGTATTAGAGTAGCTTGATCAGGACGAACCCTCACTTCCTACATTAAGCCAACTAAAGGATCCAAATTCTCAATGGCAAATCAAATTTGAATCCGAACTCTAGAAGAACAGATGCAAGCTATGACAGCACAAGTCCAGGAGTTGGAAGGGAATATACAGCAAACCGTTGAATCTAACACAATCCAGTTTAGTAAGCCTCAATCTAAGCTCGAATCTGACTTTCGAGCCTTTGCTGAGAAGATTTATGTAGAATTTCAACAGCAGCAACAAATATCATGTCAACAATTTGAGCTATTTTTTCAAAGGCTATCCCTAGTTAATAAGGCAAAGAAATACTCATTAGAGAGAAGGTGCAGAAGAAAGAAAATTGTATTTCATATTTCATAAAATCCCCATACAGAGATTGTTTGTCCTTTTATACAGCTAATAGAAGCAACTTTTCTATTTCTCTCCATAGCTCATTCAGTAATAAGTCTAATTACTAGAAATTACTATAATCACTCAATTACATTTAATGGGAATCAAGCATATAAGAGTAATGAACAAAAAATTAATATAGCAGCAATGTCAAGAAGACACTAATGTTTATTTAGTTTAATAGTTCTTCTAGAATCATCAACTCGTCTAGGTTCTGCTCATTGTATCAATATCAATTCTAGTGGATTTTGTCCCCTGGTAGCAGTCTGAACCTCCTTGGCTTCATCAATTGACCTGCACAATAGTTCTGCATGTAGCATTCCCACCATGGTCACAACACTAAATAAGGCCATAAACGTGTCGTATAGGAAACTAGAATAAAAGAAAGGCGGTCTCTAAGGTAGTTTACAATATAGGTTTACTATTTCAAATAGTACATCAGGGAAACTTTAAATGAAATGATGTCATTTGAAATTTCATATAAGGATGCATTTCAAATTGTGAATAGGTAGTATTTCAAATGAATAGTTTTGATTTTGATATATTAGTTTTGACATTCATAAAACATTAAGAAATAGAGACAGAAAAAGGAGAGGGGGATAAAAATTGATTTAATGGATATAGATTTCTCTAGATGCACAGCAAAGGGTTTTTGGGTTAACTCAAAATTCACCACTACAAAATGAAAGAGTTGATGTCAGTGGTAAGGTGAAACTGAATTTGCCACTGCTATTGTTCACGTTACTGAAATAGATTACTATTCAAGCTAGTGTAACAATTCTCTATTTTGGTTTATTTTTTAGTGTTACTTTAGTTAGTACAAGACAAGTCCTATTTCTAGTTCAAATAGGAATAGAAGTTCTATTGTTATTCTAGAAGGATTTTAGACAATAAATAAATAGGTCAGATATCAGACAAATCAATTAGTATTATTACTTGTACTGAGAATTTTATTCAAGAAGTTTTTCTTTAAACCTATTATCTTTGCTTTGTTCCACTTGTAATAAACTATATTCTAAAACCTAACTGTTAAGAACTAATTGCCCAATGCCCTCTTGGTACGTCAGATGGAGCAGAATTGTAATCCAATTTGCTATGAGCAAAAAGAGCACAAGTTCCTAAAAGGAGTGAAGTTCAAAATCAAACCGAATAGATATAAGAGATGTGAAGCTTGGTGGAATAGTTATCAAAAAGTTCAGAAACTTGCAAAGAGATCATGCGAAATGGATATTCCAAAAGGCAATCTTCATGATTTGAAATTGGTTATGGAAGATGATACTGGAGAGATTGTGGACCCAATATATGATGAATATATAATAGAGAGGAAGAAATTGACTTATTTCCTATCCAAGAAGAAAGTCTTCTTGTTCACAATTTTGTATTGCTCCTAAAGTTGAATAAGATTGGGATGAGAAAACAAATGCAAATTTTTTTCTCCAAAAACAAAATATTTGCTTGTGGATATTATGAGTGACAAGTCACCAAAAGGTTTGTTCTATGCAGGAGACGTTCAACAACAAATAGTGCAACTTTAATGAACGAAGCCAATTATTGGATGTCGTTAGCCTATCAAACTGAGATGCATTATTAATTAGTAAATCTAATAAATGAAGGAATAGAGCAAATGAACAAAATTCCTTGTGTTTTGCCTCCTTTGCATGCTCCAAGAGACAATGGAAAGTTTGAATGGATCGTGATGGTATTTAGTCTTACCATTGCTAGTGATGTTATTTAGTCTCACCTCTTTTCTATTTTAGTACAAATGTGGAGAGTTTTCCACATTGCGCTCAAATAAGCCCCGTATTAGATGCATCTAATTGATTTTCATAACGTGTCTATGCCTAACAAGATTTTAATCGTGGTTACAGTCACGTTTGCCATTACAACCAGACGAAATAGTAACGCGGCTATTGTGGATATAATATAATAGTAACTGCAAATCATTACGCAATATTTTTTTTCAAAAATTGCAAAATATTGCAAACTAAGAAATATTGACATAATTCACTAAAACTAAGAAATTACAACTAACTAACAAGCATAAAACACCATAAATAGACATAGCATCTATAGTTTTTATAAACTTAATAAGTAACATCTATGGACATTGCAAGCTCAAAAATAAATTTTTTTAAGAAAAGGACATTCTAGCCGGAGCCATTTGTTGGAGTAGTGAGTGTTTCCCATGGGAATAGGGTCTAGTATAAGTTTCCTTATCAAACCAGTAGCTGCCATTACAGTTGTGGAGCCTAATCTGCAGTTTTTGTCCGAAGTTAATAATAATCTTAAATAAGCAACATGCATGGATATAGCAATCCCAAAAATAAATTTTTGTAAGAGAAGAAGGATATTGGCGTTATGGAGCCTCATCTGACCTAACCTAAATGACACCTATACAGAGTTAGCATGGCAGTAGAGAGAAGAAGAAAGAAGGAAAGGAAAGTGAAGAAAGTAAGGTTGTTCTTGGTGCTAGTCTACAACAAAAGAAAAAGAAGGACAAACCTACAAGAAGCATATGCTTCGCCTGCCACCATCATCATAATGGCCTTAACAGCCATCACATCAATATTTAACAATCATGATTGTCGTTACCATTACATGACAATTGTTGCCCTCAACATAAATTTTTTGCCCATTCAAAAGGGGAATCATAATGGTAAGGCAAAACACCATTACATAACAGCTGCTACATTAAGTAATGACATTATTTTAATACATGATGCCTAACAATGAGGTTGACAAGCTACTAAAGAAGACTAAGAGATGATTGAAGAAATTCTCCAAATGGTGATAGTTCATTCACAAGATGGGAGTTCACATCAACAATTTTTCACCAAGTGGTTAGCCAAACCACAGAATTGGATCTTGGATTTCCAAGAAGCATGGAGGCAAACTAATCCAACTACTGTCACCAATATTCCAAGTCAATTCATTGGCACCAAGTTCTCTCCACCCAAGGGAACTGATGCAGAATAACAAGGTTAAATTTGTCATCGCTACTGTTCATGTCACTAGTGGGTTATTAATCACGCTATTGTAGCAATTTTCTAAGCTAGGATGTTTTAATTTTTCAATTAGTCTTACTTTAATAGGTCAAATTCTATTTCTACTAGGATGTGATAGTTAAAAGATTCTATTAGGATTTACCAGTCCAGCCCTAGTTCCAATAGGAATATATGTTCTATCCTTATTCTAGAAGGATTTTAGCCTATAAATAGGACTAATGTTAGACAAATCAATTACTATTATTATTATTATTATTATTATTATTATTATTATTATTATTATTGTTATTGAGAATTTTATTCAAAAAGTTTTCCTTCAAACCTATATGTTTTTTCTTTGTTCCACCCTCAATCAACTTTATTCTAAGCCCTAATGTTAGGAACTACTGCCCAATACCCTTTTGCTACGTCAAGCGATCTAACCAAATGCAATGTTTGAGTGTGAATTTTTCATACCTAATATTATCAAACTCTCTTTTTAGCCTAGAATCCGTAGAAAATCCATAAACTCATATTGTAAAATTGAATCATAAAATCGTAAGATTTTACAACATAACAAAATACTCTTTAAAATCTAATTATAGATATATAAAAATATAAATAAGTTCTTATATAAATTAAATCGTACATATATAAATATATAAATAAGATATTTTATAAATTTAATACGCATAAAGCTACGTTAAAAAAATCATAAGAAAACCTATTTATAAAGAGATTCAAGTTCATACCCCAAACTAGGAATACTTTAGTCTTACTTCTACTAAGATATATAAATATCAAACTAGGAAAATTCTTAACTGATAGCAAATAGAAATAACCTATGCTACTTCTCCTATTCCTTCTAGAACAAAACCAAATATGATAGTAAAAAAACTTTTAAACGTTCCTAATGGATAAGGCATCTTCCATGACATTCTCACACAGAGTCCTATATTCAATAGTAAGCATTAATCCCATTAACTTGCATAAGCAGTGTTATTAAAAAGTGACAATCCGCTGTCGAAGGAGAAATTTGAGACTACAACAGTCTGTTTGAATTAGGAAGTCTTGGCCCCATAAATAAGGCCTCCAATGATGAACCACTTAGCCATCCCACTATAACATTAAAATCCACGATAAAGTATTGTTTCACGATAAAGTATTGTTTCAGTCTCATAAGGATTGTAGGCGAAAATTGTACTCTATGCTGAATTTGATCTCACATAAATTGTTACACATGTACTATGAGTTCAACTGACTACTTCCCTTTTCCAGTGTGAATTAATTCAAATTAAATTTTTGCAATTCTATGCCCGTTATCAATACCAACATTAAACACGAGGCAGCAAAACATATTTTTTAGACAAATATTGTTGTCTCAGATAGCAATACATGCAATGAGAAAAAACTATCAACAACAATAAAACAGTGCTCATGGAAGCATGCATCAAAACCTGGGGAAAGCTTACCTGGGTTAGGAAAAAATCTTCTACGATCATTTGGACATGCAACAAAAAGGGCATTCTGTTGATTAAATATAGCTTGGACAACCAAGAAAAACCACTCTCGTAATACACCAGGACCAGTAGCTTCTTCATTTTTAAATTCAATAAACAGACCACCATGCAATGCCTCTGGATCTGCATGCGCTATATACTCAAATGATTCTGCCAACAACTGTGAGCGGCCAATAAGCATCTCATGCAGCTCATCATAATCTTCTTTCACCTCAGGGAACATCATCATAGCCAAATGCCTTCTGGACTCAAAATCAGTCACATCCTTGCGCTGAAGAAGCCAATGATGATCATCACTCCGTTTTGCATATTTAACAATTAGCACACATAGAGAAGCCTTCCTAAGCCTCAAAACTGCCCAAAACTGTTCTTCAGCATCTTTATAAAGTTTGGCAATATTATTCAATTCCTTCAAAATATAAAGATACTGAGACCATACAGTGTGAGTAGAATCATCCTCTGCATTTGGTTTCAAAGGCAAGCATTCCTCCATTTTAGTAAGACAGTTATCCAACTTTCGCAGTAAATCACTAAATATAACATAAAGTTGCTGAATCTCCTCAGCAAATAATGGATGAGTGAAACCCCTTTTGTTCAAAGGCATAGAAATAGGACCCCTAAAACCCACTTGCTCTGTAATTGTTGTATGTAAAGGGAGTAAGAAGGCTGAAAAATCCCGAACATCACTTGACAATGGCCCCCCACTGGTAATAGACTCCATACCTGAAACCAAATCCCTAGACAACCTACTAGCTAACTCACTAACAAACGGGAAAATGTCCTGTATCATAACCAACCCCTTTACATCCTCCCCGCCAACATTCTTGGACCAACCACTTGATATCCCCATACTCTCCAACAATGACCCAAGAGTACTCCGGCAAGAGAGATACAAAGGGTCATCATGAGCAACCTTCCTAAGTAACTTACAAAACTTTAACACTATGGGTGCACACTGTGTATGCAAAGGCTTTGGCAGTGAAATCCTACACGAATTCAAAAAATGCCTAATTGAACTCTCAGCACACTCCCTGTTACCCTTAATGGTCGAAACATAAAGCATTACCAAAGCTGCAGGGGCAGACGATGACATAAAAATCTGAAGATGTGCAATGGCTGTCTCATTTTCAACTTTAGGCGTTAAAGTAAAGAATTCATTCATCAAATTTTTGATGTGTTTTGAGGCGTAAGAATAGCAAGGCAATGCTGCTTTACATAGCCGAGAAATGAAAGAAACCATGTCGTCAATTAGCTGACAAGTCTGCGGATGCTTGGTACTCCGCATTCGCCCCACCAGATGAAGCGCGGCATCATTCTGAATTGAGCACTCCGACAGTGACTGCTCCCACTGGAGTTGCTTCCCTCTGTAAATTAGCCTCTGCTCGATAACTGGAATTCCTGTGATTGCCTGAATCCGCTCATGAAGCGATTTCACAGTATCATCAGAATTGGCATGTATAACAATGTGGTTACCGTCAGAAATCATTCTTACAAAAAATTGGAGCCTGGACACTGACCGACGGGACCCCTGAGGGAACGAGGAACATGAAAATTGTACAGATTTTGCGTCAGAGACACGAGCATCAAGGTGGCTTGATGTAGAGAGAGATGATGATTGATTTTTGCCAGAGAAGTAGGAATCCACGGCCAGGGACTCGTCTTTGCGCATCCTAACGGAGACTAGGTCCGAGAAATCCAAGTCCTCATCTTCGTCCAACGTAGGAGCGTAATCGTCCAATTTCCGCTTGGACAAGACGCGGTGATCGTGGCCGTTGACGGCAGTGGTGGAGGATCGTTGAGAGGGGCAATCAACGATGGGAGATTGGAGAAGAGACATTTGACGGAAAGCCCGCCACTACGGTGGGGTAGAGAACATGGGAACAGAAAAAACTAAAATTTTCTTTCTTCTGTCTCAACTACGAGTGGAAACAAGATAGAACGAGATGAAAAATGATCGCAAAGGTTCTTTCTTTGTTCCTGTGTTTTCTTTCTTTCAGAGCCGTCATCACCAAAGACTATCATCTTAAGCTATTTGTGTGAACATTTACCAAAAGTACTGGGTTTTGTTAGGTGTGGAGCTGCTCATGTTATTCTTGTGAGATGATGTTATTATGTGGACCTGTTAACGACAGGGATTATATTGCCTGGGAAAAATTCTTTAATAGAGAGTGAGCACTATTTGATAACATAATTAAGTATTTAAAATTAAAATTTAAAACTTTTTTCATAATTTTATTTATCCATTACTCCTAAAATTTAATTTAATTATAATTCTTTTATAATAAATTAAAATTTTTAATTTAAAATCATTCTTAATATACTTAATAACAAATATTAAAATGTTTTTATTAGCATGACTTATATACCATTAACAGTAGTTTATATCAATGGTCATTGATAACTAGAATTTTATTATAATCACTAAAATTTGAATTTATTCAATTGATTTATTAAATTTTAATTTTATTTTATTATAATTTATTAGCATATCTTTTTTATGATTTTTATTCTATTGTTAAATTATTTTGAATTTTTA
Source organism: Omphalea diandra (assembly GCA_949677035.1). Classification (NCBI taxonomy): domain Eukaryota; kingdom Viridiplantae; phylum Streptophyta; class Magnoliopsida; order Malpighiales; family Euphorbiaceae; genus Omphalea; species Omphalea diandra. The sequence goes on from CATIWR010063144.1 coordinate 13,711, forward strand.
TTTGTACAAAAGTTTTGAATACAAAAGTTTTGAATTTTTATTTTATGAGTTATAATAAATTTTAAAACACAAAATCAATTTAGAGTAAGAACATCATAAATAAAATCTGTTATTAAATCACAATAAAATAAAAATCAAAATTTAGTGATTTAATTGAATAAAATCAATTTTTAGTGATCATAATAGAATTTTAATTAGAATTCAATGATCATAAAAGTTAATTACCCTAACTTTAATAAATTAATAAATTCTAGATTAATTAGATTTTGTACTTAATTTTTAATTTATACCAAACAACTATATAATTAAAAATTTTCAATATTTTAATCATTTAATTCTTAAATTTTAATTTTATCAAACACCACTTGAACTTATATTAAACCATTTAATTAAAAAATGTATTCAATATACTTTAGATATAAGTTAGTGAAAAATTATAAAATATTTAAAAAGAATTAATTCATAATATGATATAATAAACTGAGTATATATTAGAATTTTTCATTGCCTAAAAAGAATTAAAACATAACTAATTTTAAATAATGGCTCAATTTGAGAGCTAAAATTGTCCTTAAAGTTAAGTTAAAGAAAAATAAAATATTTTTAAAATTAAAATACAATTCTCTATTTTGTTAGCCATATTAAGCTTTTTCTTTACCTAAACAAATGTGTATTTTACACAATTAAAAATTAGAAAGTAAATATTAAATTTTAATTAAAATAAATTAAATAAAATGTGACAAAAAAAGAATTAAAAAATCTTAATGTACTTCAGCTCCTCTTATTTTCTTTACCTTTCTCTTTGCATCTCTATGTTCAATCTCCAAAAATCACTACAAACAAAGATATCACCACTACATGATATTCATAATCATGCCTAACTGCCACTTTTACCTTAAATTCTTCTCCATTTATCATTGTTTTAACTACTCTCACTTCGGCTCAATCACCATCATCGTGCAAATTTTGATAAATTTGTGTATTAGAGATCTAGTTGAGCACGAAAATATCAAGAAGCTTATAAACGACAAAAAAGGAAAAGTAGATGATACATGAACTGCTAGAAATTGCATTTGAAATTGACATTTTCATGTCAAAAATTTGGGTATGATTTCAAAGCTAAAATTGTACGTTTTCATTTTTGATTATTTACTTAATTTCTTATATTTTTTGAATTTATAGGCTGAAAAGCTCTCAAAACTAGAAAATGGTTGTAATTTTATGTGAAATTAAGATTAAAATGGACTGAATCACTTACTACTTGAAGACTTCATAATATATTTTCATTGAATTTTAACAATCATATCAACTATAAAACCACAAAGCTAATATACTATATTTTACCATCCAATTTACTATTATAATGTTTATTATTGTCATATATATGTGTGTGTGTATAGATACATAAACACACATACATACACACACACACACACACATGTATATATGTGTGTGTGTGTGTGTGTGTGTGTGTGTGTGTGTGTGTGTGTGTATATATCCTAGAAAGAGGAGGGTTGAATAAAGCAATGGAAAGTAATTAAAAATAAAAATTAAGTGCGAAAATGTATAAAGAATCAAGACACAAGATTTATAGAGGTTCGACACAACTTGTTTACGTCATCTCCTTTAGTATTCTCATTAGAGTGTTCACTATCAAGATAGCTTAAGGTGCTATAAACCACTTTTACAGCTGTAGTTTACATGCACTACCAAGTTGTTACAAGTAAATTTATAAGTGCTATTAAAACCTTATCCCAAATTAGTTTCCAGGTACTACCTTTAAACTTTCACAAAGTATGATTTTTAAGATCTCCTAACTAAGGGTTTTCTCGAACAAAATACAACTTTAAAGATGAGGATAACTCTCTCATTAAATCAACAAAACACTTTAAAGTACACTCACAAAGTATGATTGATCAAGTTGAGAGTATTGAGAGAATATCTGGAAAGCTTGTTTTTCAAACTATGTTTTAAATATAACACTTGCAAGCTTTAAAACAATGGATTCTTTTGATTGCTAGATCACTCTCGGTTCACCATTTTGATTTAAAAATAGCTTTCACAATATAATACTCGCTTAATGGGATAATTATGTTCTTGTTTTTGTTAAAAGCAATTCTTTATATAGGTTAAAACAAAGAACTAGTTGTCATAAAGAAAGTTGTCACTTCATATTTTAGTTGTAGACATTCAATGCCCATTGGCAATTCTCCACTCCTATTATTGAGTTATCAACCATCATTAATTTCATTAAAAAGGGTGATTGTTAAGCAAAATATACCTTCAACAGTCATTGGTACTAACAAAATGTCCGTTGGGATTAGTTGTTAAAGAGAAGTTTGTCTCAACGCTCCTCCTTTGACTTTATCATTTATTTATTCAACTATCTTCAATGGTTGTTAGAAAGTCTTAATGCTTGTTGGGCTTTAATATCAACCCCTATTGAAATATGAACAATGTCCATTGTAGATTTTCAAGAAGGTGTGAACTTGATGCTCTACTTTCCAAGATCTTTAATAGTACTTCAATGGCAGTTGGTGAACTTTCAATGCTCGTTGAACATCTTTAACACCTATTGCATTATTGAGTGTACCTCATTGGAGTGTCTAAAAACTTTAGCTCAATCTAGGGAGCTTTTCCAATGCATGTTTTGAGATCTTTAAAGTTTTGCTCAATTCAAGTCACTTGGTCCAACCTCTATTGTGAAAATGCAATACCTATTGAGAGATCAAGAATAATGCCCATTGTGAAGTGCTCAATTCAAGTCATTTGTGTTGGCCCTAGTACACCAAGAAAGGGGGGTTGAATAGGTGGCAAATTTGGACTTTTGATTTTAGATGAAGCACACAAGAATGAAAGATTAGAGAAAGGGTAAGAGAAGACTGAATACAAGAGTTTTATAGTGGTTCAGGTATTAACCAACCCTACATCCACTATTCAATTTACCAATTTGGTATTTCACTCAATCAATAATATTTTACAAGCTCACACTCAATTTAGTATTTAGGCTCACACCAAACCTTA
>CATIWR010063168.1:0-29878 GCA_949677035.1 Omphalea diandra
TTGGGGCAGATGACTATAGCTGAATATGAGGTACAATTCAATCAATTATCTCATTATGTGTCCTTCATGGTAGCCACTGATAAAGATAAATGTCAAAAGTTCGAAGAGGGACTGAGATATGAGATTAGAAGTAAGATCAAAGCTGCAGATCTTGAAAGTTATACCAAGCTAAAAGTTGTTGCAATCAGGGTGAAAAGATTAGAAAAAAAAAGGATGGAACAATGAGTAAAAAGAGGGCCTACTAAGTTTATGGAGGGTTTTAACAGAAAGAAAGGTAAATATGGAGATTATATGCCATCACAGTCCAGTGCTAGGGGTGGTTACTCTAGCTATAGAGGCAGAGGATTAGGACTTTTATCTTATGCAGGTAGAGGTCAAGGTCAAGTTATACAACAACAACCCTTATGTGTACATTATGTCAAACAATAAATGGGTGAATGTAGAAAATTGACTGGAGGGTGCTACTTTTATGGGTCTCTTAATCATATGCTTAGAGATTGTCCTAAAAAATCTAAAACGTAAGAGGGAGGCAGAGGCAAAGCTACATTAGAACCTACAGTTGAAGTTTCAAAGGCAAGTGGAGTGGAGTATCATTTGGTAGAGGCAGAGGCAGAGGTCGAACAACCACAATTGGCCAAGGTATGAGCATATCAAAAGGTCAGAGTTCTAGACCCTCGACACAAGCCAGAGTATTTGCCATGACTAGGCAAGAAGCTGTTGTTGCTCCAAAGTAATCATTGGTAAAATTTTTCTCCATGATTGAGAAGTTAATGCATTAATTGATCTTGGCTCTACACATTCATTCATTTCATTGAACATGACATCACAATTAGGTAGTAAGCATCAACCTTTAGGTTTTGATCAATGTGTTAGTACTCCTTTGAGAGATGTGATGATTGTGGATAAGGTATGTCATGATTGTGTGATTCACATTGATGACATTGAGTTGAATGTTGATCTAGTACTATTGCCACTATGTGAATTTGATGTGATACTGGGTATGGATTGGTTATCCAAATATCATGCAATAGTGATTTGTTTTACTAAGGAAGTTGTTCTAGAATCTCCGAATCATACAATGGTTATGTTTCAAAGGGAAAGGAAAATTGTACATGCATGTCTATTTTCTGCTATCAAGGCTTCTCACATGATTAAAAGTGGTTGTGAGGCTTATTTGGCACATGTGGTAGACACAAGGTTGACAAATGAATTACTTGAGAATATTTTTGTGGTGAATGAGTTTCCAGATGTGTTCCCAGTTGATTTACTTGGTTTGCCACCTGATAGGGAGATAAAATTCACAATTAAGCTAGTCCCGGGAACTACATCGATATCCATACCACCTTATAGGATGGCTCCATCTGAGTTAAGGGAATTAAAAACCCAATTATAGGAACTACTTGAAAAGGGATTCATAAGGCCTAATGTGTCACCATGGGGTGCTCTAGTATTATTTGTTAAAAAAGAAAGATGGGACAATGAGGCTGTGTATTGATTATAGACAGTTAAATCGGGTCACTGTGAAGAATAAATATCCTTTACCAAGGAGAGATAATATGTTTGACCAGTTACAAGGAGCACAAATGTTTTCTAAAATTGACCTAAAATCAGGATATTATCAGCTCAAAATTTTAAACTTAGATGTATCAAAGACAACTTTTCAAACTAGGTATGGGCATTATGAATTTTTAGTGGTGCCATTTGGTTTGAGTAATGCACTAGCAATGTCTATGGCTCTTATGAACAAAGTGTTCTAGCCTTACTTAGACAAATTTGTAATTGTGTTCATTGATGACATATTGGTGTATTCAAGGAACATAGAGGAGCATGAACAACATTTAAGGATTGTGTTGCAAATTTTGAGAGAAAAACAGTTATTTGCTAAATTAAACTAGTGCTAGTTCTATATTGACCATGTGGTATTTTTAGGGCATATAGTTTTTGAAAAGGGCATAGAGGTGGATCCAAACAAAATTGAAGCAATAGTAGAATGGGAAACCCCAAAGAATGTTGCAAAAATATGAAATTTCTTAAGACTAGCTGGGTATTATCATTGATTTATCGAGGGCTTTTCACTTATAATTTCTTCTTTGACTAAGTTACTTCAAAAAAATGTACTATTTCAGTAGTCTAAAGCATGTTAAGAGAGTTTTGATGAATTAAAAGATAGATTGACATCAATTCCAGTGTTAGCCATTCCTACTAGTAATGGAGGATTTGTAGTGTATAGCGATGCCTCTCATTAAGGTTTGGGATGTGTTCTAATACAACATGGTAAGGTAATTGCATATGCATCTAGGCAACTGAAACCTTTATCTTATCCAGTACATGACCTAGAACTTGTTGTCGTTGTGTTTGCTTTGAAAATATGGAGACACTACTTTTATGGAGAAACTTTTCAGATCTTTATAAATCACAAGATCTTGAAGTATTTGATGAGCCAAAAAGAATTAAATATGATACAGAGACGGTGATTAAAAGTGCTAAAGGATTATGATTGTACCATTGAGTATCACCCAAGGAAGACAAATGTGGTTGTTGATGCTTTGAATAGAAAATCAAGAAGCGGGGTAGCTCATTTACAGATATTTTCATTGTATTATTTAGTTCAATTACGAGCTATGAATATGGAACTAAACATACATAAGAATGGGGTATTGATTGCTACTTTTCAAGTGAGACCAATGTTGCATGATCGAATTGAAGATGCATAGGGGAAGGATCCAAAGTTACATAAAATGATTGACATGGTAATTTTGATATTCGAAATGATGCCTTGATGTTGGGTTCTCATATTTATGTGGCTAATGTTGACAACTTGTAAAGAGAAATCCTAAAAGAACCACATAATGCTCCATATGCCATGCATCCAGGAATGACAAAAATGTATAATACCCTGCGATTTCATTTTTGATGGCTTAAAATGAAGAAATATGTAACAACCTATTTTTCAACATGTTTGACTTGTTAGCATATCAAAACGAAACATCAAGCACCAGCTGGAAAATTGAAACCATTGATGATTTCAATATAGAAATGGGAAAGAATAACTATGGACTTTATATATGGGTTACTGAGGACTTTGAAGAAGAATGATGTTATATGGGTGATCATTGATAGACTAAGTCAGCTCACTTTTTGCCTATTCGGTGGGGTAGTTCACTTAAGCACTTAGACAAGAAATATGTGGATGAAATTATCAAATTACATGACCTTCCAGTGTCCATTGTATCAGATAGAGATCTAAAATTTACATCACAATTTTGGGTTAGTTTGCAATAGAATTTAGCTACCAAGTTAAGTTTCAGTACTGCTTTTCATCCTCAGACAGATGGGCAATCAGAAAGAACAATTCAGACATTTAAAGGCATGCTTTGAGCTTGTGTGATAGAGTTCAAAGGTGCGTGGGATGAATATATTGCCTTGATTGAATTTGCTTATAATAACCATTATCATAGCGGTATATAGATGGCACCATATGAAGCACCACATAAAAGAAAATGTCGAAGTCTAATCTATTGGAACGAAAAAGGGATGTGTGTTTTAGAAGCGCCATAACTAGTGCAAGACACTATAGACAAGGTGAATGTAATCAAGAGCAAACTTAAAGTGGCACAAGACAGGTAAAAGAGTTATACAGACCAACACAAAAGAGAAATGGAATATGAGGTGGGAGATAAAGTGTTCCTTCGAGTTTCACCACAGAAAGGAATAATTCGATTTGGCAAGAAGGGGAAACTGAGTCCTCGATACATAGGACCATATGAGATCTTAGAAAGAATCAGTCCATTGGCTTATAAGCTAGTACTATCACCAAAGATGGCTCAGATTCATGATGTATTCCATATGAGTATGTTAAGAAAGTATTGGTCTGATCCTACACATATACTTAGGGATCCAACAATAACAATTGCAAATGATGTAAGTTACATTGAAGAACCAGTGGAAATCATTGGTTATAAGACAAAACAGTTACAAAATTGAGAAATCCCTTTGATTAAGGTGTTATGGAGAAACCACTCATAAGAAGAGGCTACATGGGAAACCGAAGAGAACATGAAACGACAATATCCGTATTTGTTTACAGGTATTGAATTTCTATTACGAAATTCTTTATAAAAGGGGAAGAAATGTAACATTCCTATCCACATTCATTAGCATTATCTCATGAACATATTCATTGCATAAATGATATGAAATCTGACATGAACATATGCATTGGATAAATAATCATGTAGACATGTGAATTGTAGAAGCACGATAATGACACTTGCACCTTTGCATTTGGGACACTTGAACATATATGTAGTGTTTTTATAGTTGCATGACAAATTGTCTTATGTTGTATGCTTGTTATGACATCATAAATAATGGTGTTATAGAGCTTATTTTAAAGTATAAGGAGCATCTAGGAATTAGAAGATGGATGGAGGTACTTAAGGAGTGAAGAAGAGGGACTAAAAGAGGAAAGTGAACTTCCAACCAATAGGAATGCAACACCATGATTTTGTCTTATTGCAATAGGCTTACAAGTGGAATTTTTGACCCTTTAGGATAAGAATTAAGGGGTTAGATGTGAGTTATAACAGAAGAGAGAGAGAGCTAAGGAAGAAAGAAAGAAAGGAAGAAGAAGAAGAAGGAGAGGAAGAAGTGTGGGCTGCCTAGGAAAGAGTCCTAAGGTTTTCTAATTGTGGGACAATAAGTAAGTTAATTTATCTTTATCTCAACTGAAATTAACCTCTCATGACATTTTAATCATGTATGGTTAGTGAGAATTATGGTGTAATTGAGGTAGAGCTCTTGGATGGAAGTTGAAATTCAAGAGAATAAGAGTTGTTTGTGTTGGATTTTACTGTTAGAGCAGGATTTTGTACCCACCATTTCATAACCCTAGAAAAGCAATTAGGGAAAGTGAAAAATATGGAAGTTGTAGCTTTATATCCCATATAAATTCATATAAAACAAGTTTGCTTGATTTGGTGTGTGTGAGGAGTTATGGCTCCTTCATTAGGATTGGTTCACAACCTACCGAGATGACCTCAGTCTTTCTATTTTCTTATATTTTGAAGGCCTTATGTTATGATTTTGACAAAGTGTAAAACAAGAAATTTGTAAGATTATATCCCCTATAAATACCCGTAAATCATTTTTGATTTATTTGTGGTATGGAAAGAGATATGACAAATTTGATTGGGACTGACCTTGTATCCAGATGAAACCCCACCTTTCTTTTAATTCTATTTCCCAAGAATTTGATGGCTATAGATTCAAAATTTGATGATGGTCCAAACATGAAAGTTGTATTTTCTGATCTATATACTTGTAAAATATTTTTGCCAAATCTAACATGATTGTTGAGATATTGTCCCTTCATCATGACTGCTTGTCAACATGTTACAAACCTGCTCACCTTAAGATTGGTCCTTTTTTTGGTGACCTTATAGACTGAATTAGACAATGATTAAAACATAAAAAATATTAATTTATATGTTTTGTAACTTATGGTATATTATTATTGCAATTGGATTTGTACAATTTGAGATACACCCAAGAATGTATGACCTACTTAGACTAAAATGACATTGCAATAGGGAAAATTTTAAAAATTCACCACATTTTCTGTGTGTCTAATATTGGCTTGAAATTTGAATATGTTGTATCATTATGTGTCTGGTTTATTTTAAAAAAAAGAATTAAGTCATTTGGATAAGTATATCTAGAGTTATTACTGTGAGAGTATAGCAAACTCAGGCTGCCATATAAAGAAAATATGCATAAACACTAGGTCCACTTGCATGGATCATGCCATAGTTGCATACCAAACATTCATAATCATTTTGACATACTTATAACCATGTATTGATCAAATGTTAGGATCTCAAAACTTTAAGGAAACCCTAAAGAGAGAACCAAACCTACCATAAAGGTTAGTCACATCAAAAGGTGAGTAAAAACCATGATTAGATTCAATGTATATGTGTGATGATTTTATGATATGATTATGTTCTATTACAAGTATATATGATTGAATTGTAACATTTTTCATTTGAATACAAGTCAAGTGAGAATCATATTCTCTTAATGATTACTTGGTATACCATTTGTGAATGAGCACTTGCACATGGAACTAAAAGGGTGTTGTGATCGGCAAGTCAAACACTTGCAAATCACGTGGAAGATTGACCAATAGGTCTCATTGGTACATGTTATTGATCAAATGAATCACTTGTTATATGCTGGCCAGCAAAATCAAATGTCACTTGAATCACATGAATTCCCGGGAGCAATATTTGCCTTGCATAGTCACGACAAAAATTAGTCTATTGCACTTGCACTTGCATAGTCAAATGTTATACTTATAATGTATCCTGATGCTATTTGATTATTGGTTGTGACATAAGAATCTGACTATTATTTTTATTCATTGAGTCGCAACTCACCAAATCGCAAATTAATTTTTTTTCAGATACTTAAGCATACGATTGGACATTTTAGTGCTTAGGGTTTTGCATCGAGACACATGTACCTTAGGTCATCGGCTGAATTCTAACTCTCTCTCTCTTTGTGTCATGTACATTAAATACATATTGGATTGTGTGTGTATATGAATAAAACATTTACACATATGTATTTTGGACATGAATGCTATGAGTTTTGTAAAGGAAAATGGTCATTACAATTCATATTTTCTCCTATGTTTCTAACCCCCCCTTCTTGGTGTTCACAAGCCAACACATCCAATTTAGATCTGATGTCATTTTAGACGTAGAGTTGTGATGATTATTGATGACATAAGACAATTACTTATAATGATCATGAAGTTTATCCATAAGTACTTAATTGTAATTAAAAACTATTTAAATAAACTCCTTATATCTCCTTTGGAAATTGTAAGGTAAGAACCTATCCCATTTGGAAATGTCTTTACATAACCTTGAACAAACACCTAGTTATACATACATCTATATAAAATTTAACTGTATCTCCCCTTAATTCTCCAAATGCATGATATAAAATAGGTGGTAATCCATATGGAAAACCATTTAAGGTAAGCACATGAATTAGGACATATTCCAATATGCATCTAGGGAATAGGGAGATATAGTATCTAATTTTTATATAAATATATATTTCCAAACTGTCCAACTGGACACATTTCCAAACTGCAACTAGACAATTTAGTAACCTCTCACAATCTAAGTGAGAAGGGCATTGAACAAGTTACTAAAGATAACTAAAATATCAGTAAAATGTCAAACATGAAAGTCATGTTCAAATAAATTTTATTGAAATAGTCCTTTATGAAGAATAAATGTTACTTTGCATTAGTGTGTAATCACAGCAGTTCAAAGTCTAAAGCAAATGAGATAAAAAAAAAAAAGTTAATTTTGAGAGAGTAAATGCATTTCATTCTCTATCTCTCTTTATTTTTTTTTTTTTTATGTTTATAAATATAATATAAGTGATCTAAACTACACATACAACAATAGATTAAAACATCACTTATTTTCCATTATTAATACTAACATTAAAAAGATAAAAATTGAAAGAAAAAAGAAATTAGTAAATTTAGAGGTATAGGGAAACCACTAACAAGATTTTATTGGCAATAACTCAAAAAAGCTATCAGAAGGAATGATATATTCAAGAGAGGGAAGTGAAAGAGGAAGAATATGATAATTAAGGATAACTAATTAAGGGTAACTTTTGTAATATTTTTTTAATGTTAGTCACACAAGGGCCACAAAATTAATTTTTTAAAAATAATATGTATTACTCTATAATCACATGGTGGACCATCTTAATCTCTTAAGATTCCAAACTTAATCAATAATTAAAATAAAATAATTCATAAAGAAATAAACTAATTAACCATGTGAAAATGGACATTCAAGAATGCAAATTCATATAAAGAACTCTAAAAATAATACTAATTAAACTAAGCAATACTTCTTCTTTCTATTGAAGAAAAAGGAAAGCTTCTTCAAACTTATATATACACATATATCATCATCACCAAGCACACACATTCCAAGATCAAAAGCCATAAAATATCCACACAAATAAGTAATTTTAAGAGAAAATAGGGGAGGGAAATACCTTTGTGCCTACTAATTTTACTTTGTTGAGTCGATTCAGTGGTAGCTACTTAAAGATGATTTCGACAATCTGCTATTTAATGATCCTCGCAATAATTTTATTTTTTGATGTTTCTGATTTTGATTATCTGTTGTTATATTTTTCTTATTCTAGATATGGAATTGATATTGACAAATGTTAACATGACTTCATAACTTTTAACTAAAGATTGATGCGATCATTTTTTGGTGTTTTATGTATTTACAAAAATTAATAAAATAAATATAAAAAGTAAATTTTTTTTATGAAAACGTGAATAGTTATTTGTAAAATAGATGTCAAGATTCAACCATACTTTTAATTTCAAGTTATTTATGCTTTATGAATTAGGTTAGTATTCACAATATAACAGCTAAAAGAAATCTATAATAATGCAAAGCTTAATGAGCTCCCTCAATCAAGCTCAAACATTGTGTTTGGGGTGAAATATAGCTTTATATATGGGGTTTTCATAAGATTTTTTCCTTATTTCTTTCAAGAAATTTCAAGGACTTTTAAAATTGAGTTAGCATTACTCAACTACTTCACATATGCCACTAAAGTTACTTTAGGAACTTGATCAGTAACCCAAGAAGATAGATAAATGATAAGTCTATAAACCTAACCAACTATTAAATTGCTAAAATAATTATATGCCTCTAATGCAATCACTTGTAAGTATGAAAACATTTGTTATGAAAAAGACTCTTTAGCATTGGTCAAAAGACTTATTCATTTACATTTTATTAATTTCTACAACTATAAAAAATGATGCTATCAATCTCTATCTAAAGTTATGAAGACATGTTAAGGTTTATGAATGTGAATTCATTATCTAAAAGAAGAAAAGAAAATAACAGATGCATTACTTATCTACAATTAGAGAGGCATTAGTATATCAATAGGCCTATTGTTGTACAAAAAGAAAACCTAATAGTCTCTTATAACTTATTAAAAACTCCTCCAAAAATCTAAAAAAGTAATAAAACATACCAAACTAAGCTTGCCTAATTCTTCAAAATACAACTCTTTCAAGAGATACTGATATGAACTTCATAAAATTCTATAATCACTCATATCAAATTGCAGTAAATGATCAAAGGATAAACAAGGTCGATAATCCAATAGATGATGTAAACTCAAAACTATCAAAATCTTTAAAAAGATAACAATATAGATCAAGTTTAAGGAAATAGACTTGTTGGATTTGAATAGATCAATCAATATAACAAATTGAACAGAAGAATGTGTAAAAACCATGAAAATGTGGAACTTAATAATCCAAAATTTGTTAATACTTTACCAACATTCTTCGAATGATTAACATAATAGGTAATTTAAATTAGTATTAATTCAATTTGCCAACCTAACTCTTATTCTCCCTTAACTATAAACCCTAAAATTCATCAATTGATTCAACAACAAATCAAGAATTTGAGCAAAACATAGGATAACCCATAAAGTTCCAAAAAAAAAAAAAACTTCTATCACAAATAAGCAATCACCCATCGGATATATCATAGAATAAACAATCACCCATAAATTTTCCAAACACACCTGAGCAATACCGTGAGACTCTCAAAAAATGACATCGATGGAGATGGCACGACAACGTAAGGAACAGAGTTTGTTAGGGTTTGCAAAATCTAGAATAATTGTTTGAGTTACTTTAATCCTATGATAAGAGTTCGATATACTTTGCTCCTATCTTAACAATTGAAATCTTCAAACTTTAGACCTCCAAGCAGCATTTCTTAACTAGACAAATAAGAGACCTAGAAGGGTTTGGCTTGGTTGATGGAATCAAATCAAAGGCTTGTTGCCTAGGAGTTTCAACTTAGTAAAGAAAAGGGAATAGTGAAAGAGGCTTGGCTAATGGTTATAAAGAGTTAGAAGAGCAGTAAAAGAGAGATATCAGTTATGATAGGGTTCGTAACACGAACAAATTTAGTTTATTTTTTAAAGAATCTTTACAACTACTTGGCTACTACAAAGGGTAGTAGCTACCATTAGCGACTAACAAATGTTAGTAGCTACTTCATAAATTTAACGACGACAACATGGAATCGCTAAATATTACCATTATACTATTTAGAATATTATATATAATATTAAGAATTTAATATATTATATATAATATTATTAAAATTTAAATATTATAACTACATGATATAATATTATATATATAATATATACTATGAAATATTATAATAAATTATATATAATATATAAATATATAAATTGTGAAAAAATATTCAAAATAAATAAAAAAATACATAAGAAAATTATATATTATATTATGTTGTTTTATTTTATATTAAAATTATACTAATATTATAAATAAATATTTTATTATAAATACATAATAAATATTAATATTATATTATAAAAATTAAAATAATAAATATTATTATTAAAATTATATAATATTATTACACTATATATCAGTGTAATATAATTATATATAATATATTAAAATTATAATATTCTATATAATATATTAATATTAATTGCATATAATAATTTATTATATAATATTATATTTTATATATTTAACAACTACTTAGCTACTACAACACGTATTACTTAAACTTAGCTGCCTAAAATTTGTTTGCACTTAGCTACTACTAAACTTAATCGCTATTTAGTGACTGCACAGTTTTAATGGCTAATTAGTGACTGCATAGTTACTGAATTTGTTAGTAGCTAAGCTTAGTGATTGACAAAACGTTTGTCGCTACACCCTAAGGCTGGAAATTTTATTTTGTGTTATTTTTCAATGTCTTTTTAGCTACTACTTTTGATGTAGTCACTAAATAGCGATTAAATAGCTATTATAAGTTAGTAGCTAACAGTTGGTGTTATATATTTTGCGACTATATAGTCACTAGTTCCTAAACTTTAGGTAGTAGCTAAGTAGTCGCTAATTATACTAATAATGTTAGTAGCTAATGCTTTAGTCGCTATTTATGTATTTTCATGTAGTGATTCTATTTACTTGTGGCATAAATGTTTAAGTTTTATATCTAATGAAAGGTTGGAGAGATTGTCAAAGAATGAGATTCTTCCAAATCTAGATTTGACCAATCTAACTACATGTATGGATTACATAAAGGGAAAGCAAACCAAACATTAGAAGAAAGAAGCTTTAAGAAGCACTCAACTTCTTGATATTACACATACTAGTATTTATGAATCTTTTAATGCTTCATCTTTTGGTGGAAAAAGTATTTCATCACATTAAGGAAAAATCTCAAGCAATGGATGCCTTTGAGTTATAAATAACTAAGGTTGAAAGACAATTAGACAATAAGGTGAAAATTATAAGATTTGATAGAGGTGATGAATACTACGGAAAATATGATGAGACATGATAATGTTTAGGCTATGACGCATAAAAACTCTTAGAGAGAAGCATTTTCTCATTTTTTTGAAAATATTTCCTTCTGAGAAACTCATCAAAACTCTTATGAAACATTTTGAGTACATTTATGTAATTTTGAAAAGTTAAGAAACGTGTTTCCACTTTGCAAACACGTTTCTTTTTTACTATTAATTTTGGTTATGAAACTTAAGGACAATTAATATTTATTTTAAATATTTAATCGCTTATTATCATCACATTTATTTTTTTTATAATTAATAATGATTTAAAAAATTATCTTTAATATTATTTTTTATATGGTCTCATAATTGATTGCTTCAATATTTATTATATATAAGAAAAATATTTATAAATATATACCTATATTTTTTTATATTTACACGTTTTCCCCACGTTTCATTTCCTATATTTTTAAAAAATATTGTTTCCACATGTCCGTCTCCATGTTCCTATCTTCATGCTACCTAGTGTCAAGGTCCATTTACAAAATTTCTCAAAAAAGCTGGCACATGTGCACTTTATGCTATGTCAGGCACACCTCAAAAAAATGATATGGTAGAACGGCGAAATAGGACATTGATGGATATGGTTAGGAGTATGATGAGTAACTCTTCATTCTCTAAATCATTATAGATGTATGCCCTCAAAACTACTATTTGTTTATTGAATAGGGTCCTTAGTAAGGCAGCTCCAAAAACTCTTTTTGAACTATAGATTAGAATGAGACCTAGCTTAAGACATTTGCATGTTTGGGGTTGCTCAATAGAGGCAAGAATCTATAAGCCATATGAAAAGACATTAGATGTTTGAATGATTTATGGTTACTTTATAGTTTACCTCGAGAAATCTAAAAAATTTAGGTTTAATTATCTAGAACACAGTCCTAGAGTTATGAAAACTAGAAATACTAGATTCATTCAGAATGGTGAAGTCAATGGAAGTAATGAACGACAAAATATGGATATTAAGGAAGTGAGCTTCAATGTTCCTTTAACCATAAAGGTTTTTCATCCATAGATGTTCCAAATGTTGTTTCGATAATTCATAAAAATTTAGATAATATTGAGCAACATTTAAAGGAGGAAACACAAATTGCTTTAAAGTTATTCCAGTAATAAATGAAAATGAATATAATACTGAATAATATTTGAATGAAATAACATGCTTGTAAGGAATTGACTCACAATCAATTATTGCATATGAATCATATGAAGTACCTTTGAGGAGATCTATTAGGTTTGATTTGTTCATAGATGTTTGATGATATTTGAGCTTGATTTGATGTTAATCTATGAGTAAATTAAGTTATTTTGGATGACTTTATGTTATTTCTCACTTTTGAATGACTTGTAGGTGTTCTAATAAGTTTGTACTGAATTAGGTTGAATATGCAAGAATGGTAACTTTAAGGACGAATATGGATATTTAGACACATCAAAGAGTAAGGTTGGCTTAACGCCCATGACTTCTATCGTAGCCTATAACTTGGGTACATCACGAGTTATATTCTAGCCTATATCTTAACACTTTTTAGGGAGTATTTAAAGCCAACTCTTTTCTATAGAGAAAATAAAAGAGTGAAAAGAGACCGTTTGAATGCTCAAAGAGGCATTTTTTAAAAAAGAAATATGGGGAAACAAGTTACAATGCAAGATTAAGTGCAAGAGTCTAAGAGATTATTAGATCATGGAAGAAGAAGAACAAGAAAAAGAAGATGAAGATATGATCTATTAAGACAATTGAGAGATTTCAGTTTTCCTTTTCTCTAGTCTTATTTTCTTTGTTAAAGATAATGTTATTGCTTTTAGATTTATCTTGTTTTGTTAGTATGTTAGGCTAGATATTTGACTTAAGACCTTCAAGTAGTCATGGATAATGATTGATTGATTTATGATTTCATTGGCTATGTTGGGACTTTGTTATTTTGTAATTAAGTGATTCTTAAACCTAATGCTTGTGATTACTTGATCACTAATTATATGATTTGTGTTTCATTTATAGATCGAGAGATTATAAATTAAAATATACTTAGAATCATTTCCCTTAGGTTAGTTAATGAGTATAGATACCTACTTAACCTATTGATATCACTTAAAGGATTGCTAGATCTACAATGGTAATGCATTTCTAGTTCAAATTAAGAGATGGATATGGAAAAATGGTTATAAGTTAAGTGGCTACTTAAGAGAGAGCACTTAATCATAAGAGAGACAATTGATGATTGTAACTCTTAATCCAACATAATATTGAATGATTAATGATTTCATGATTTTTCATTGGTGAAATCAAGTGTCCTAGATGTTTTATCATAAGGTTTTCTTTCTCAATTGTTTTTGTCTTTTTGCCATTGATTTGTTAATTTAGTTTATTTTCATTGTACTAGTAGTTTAGATAACATCTTAAACATTTGATTTTCAAATAAAAATAAAATCATCATACTCCAATACTTATTACCCTTGTCTCTATTGGACGATATCTGCGCACACCCTTTATGCAATATATTACTTTGATCATCGTCCTCTTGTAATATTTCATAAGGTTTAAGGAATAGTTTGAAGGAGGGACAATAATAAGTGAGATTAGATTTATTAATTGATTTATATTTAACCCACATTATGAAATTCAATCAAAGAAAATTGGCACCATTGTCAGGACACTATGCTTTAATATTGGAAGCTTTGATTTGATTCTTAATTTAGAATTTTTCTTTTCTTTTTATTTCATTCTAGGTGTAACACTTCACCTTACATGTGAAGGACTAGGAGTTTAGACCTAGAAGAGAAAGATCTTGAACCTTTTAATCCTAAGATTGAAAGAACTCTTAGAATGGGTATAAGGAGATAAAGATTGGAATAACATAATAAAAGGAATCCAATGGCAAACAACCCTGAGAACAAGAGGTCTATAAGGGACTATAATGTTCCATTATTAATTAACTATAACATAGATTTACTAGACCAACTGTCAATGCCAATAACTTTGAGATTAAGCCTGCAATTATGCAGATGGTGTAAAATAATCAGTTTGAAGGTTTACCACATGAGGATCCATACATTTATAAAATAACATTCTTAGATATTTGTGATACTTTCAAGCAAAATGGAGTCTCAGATGATGTTATCAAATTAATATTGTTTTCCTTTCCACTTAGAGACAAAGCCAAGTCATGGTATCACTCATTAGCTTCAGAGTCAATCACTATATGAAAGCAACTATCATAAGCCTTCTTAAACAAGTTTTATCCTCTAACAACAACGACTAAATTATGGAATGGTATACTTTCTTTTGCTCAAATGGAAGGAGAATCTCTTTATAAGACTTGGTATAAATTTAAGGAATTATTGAGAAAATGCCTTTACCATGGTTTATCCAAGTGGCTCATCTTATAAATCTCTGACAATGGTTTTGAGTCCTTTATTAAGGAGTACCTTAGATGATGTTGCAAGTAAAACATACTAATGGCTAAGCCAAAAGATGTGAACCATCAATTTTTTGAAAAGATGGCTACCAATAGTTATTAATGGCCAATTGAAAGAGTCATGCCAAGGAAGGTAGTGAAAGTGTTAAAGGTTGATCAAATAATCACTATGTAAGCCCAAATAAACAAGTTATCTAAGAAAATCAATGTCATGAATTGCAATATCATAGCTTCTCCAACTATGCGAATGGCTTCTTGTAAGCTTTGAAGAGGAAGTAGTTATATAAGTATTGATTGCTATGTGGGTAATCCATTTAATTCTTTGAATTCTGAGTAAGTGAACTTTATGGGGAATTTCAACAATAGAATGGCAACATTTTATACTCTAATTCTTACAATCTTGGTTAGAGAAATCATCCTAATTTTTCTTAAAATGCAAATAATGCCTTGACACCATAAGTACCTTGAAGTTTTCAAGCACAACAGTAGTAGGATAAGAAATCGGGTTTGGAGGGCATGATGGAGAAGTTTACTGTTAAAAATAATGAAAGGATGGATCTATAAAATGAAGCTTTGAATAGGTTAGATGTTGAAGTTGATCAAATTAGTAAACATCATTCTTCATCCATTCATGAATTAGAGGTACAATTAGGATAATTCGCAAATGCTATGTCATTTAGATAATTAAAAAGTTTACCCTCTAATTCAAAGGTCAATTCTAAGGAGCATTTGAAAGCTATCACTTTGATAAGTGGAAGAGAGCTAGAAAATAAAGTTGATGAGCCTAATGAACAAGAAAAAGAAGAAGCAACTTGGGGTGATCCTAAGGAGGAATCATATGAAGCAAAGGAGAAAAAAGTTGGTCCTTCACCACCAAAGGTTCAACCATATGTGCCTCCCATTCCATTCCTTTAAAGATTGAAGAGTGAAAGAGATGATAAAACAACCAATGATTTGGCCATATTCCTTAAAGTTTTAAAAGGATTCACATCAACATTCTATTCCTTGAAGCATTAGCTCAAATGCCTTCACATGTCAAATTTCTCAAAGGCAAAATTTCGAATAAGAAGAGGCTTGAGGAGTGTGAATGTAGTGTTATTTTATTAAACAAATAATTTCCAATATGAAGAGGCTTAAGAAGTGTAAATGTAGTGTTATTTTACAAAACAAGCTTCCTCAAAAAGTCAAAGATCCAAGGAGTTTCACTATACCTTGTGAAATTGGTGAATTAAAATTTGATAAAGATCTTTATGATCTTGGGTCTAGTATTAATTTGATGCCTTTATCTCTTTTTAGAGAATCAATGATAGGAGAGCTTAAGGAAATAAGTATATTTGTACGACTAACAAATAGATTGGTCAAGTATTTTATGGGGATTGTTGAAGACATTCTTATCAAAGTGGATAGATTCATCTTTCTAGTAGATGTTATGGTGCTAGATTTTAAAGAAGACTATGAGATACTACTCATCCCATGGAGACAGTTCTTAGCCACAAGTAGAGCTCTTAAAGATGTGGAGCTATGAAAGCTAACCTTAAGAGTAAAAGATGAATAAGTGGAATTTGATGTGTACAAAGCCATGAAGAGTCCAATGATGGAAGAAAGTTATTTGAAAGTATATGAGGTTAACCATATAAGTGTGAGGGAGATTAACAAAGGGGAAAAATTTAAAAACATCCTCTAATCCTCGTTATCCTATTATTGTTTAATACTGTTTATCTAAGCAAGAATTTGAAGAATTTAAAATGAACCTCACCCTACTATTACCTTCTATTGTAAAGACACTGAAGCTAGACCTAAAACCTCTCCCCATTCACCTCAAATATGCCTATTTAGGAAAAGATGACATACTTCATATTATCATCTCTAGTTGATTGTCTATATAGTAAGAGGAGAAATTATTGAACATGCTTAAAAGGAGGATTAAGGCCTTACGATGGACTACTATTGACATCAAAGAGAATAGCCTTTCCTTATGTATGTATAAAATGCTTATAGAGGACAATCATAAGCCATTAATTGAATAATACATGAGGCTTAATCTAAAGATGATGGAGGTTGTAAAATGGGAGATAATGAAGTTGCTTGATGTAGTAATCTTTTATCCAATTTTAGATAACTCTTAAGTTAGTCGGGTGCAATGTGTTCCAATGAAATAAGGAATGACGATATAAGCTAATGAGAATAATGATTTTTTCATATAAGAATGGTTACTAAATGAAAAGGTGTTTATAGACTATCACAAATTGACTACCACAACAAGCAAATATCACTTTCCCTTTCCTTTCATTAATCAAATGTTAGATAAACTTGTTAGACATGTGTACCATTATTTCTTGGATGGATAGTTAGGCTGTAATTATATTTAAATCACTCTAAAGGACCAAGAAAAGACCACATTCACTTGTCCCTATATGACTTTTGCATATAAAAGAATGCTTTTTAGTCTTTGTAATGTATCGATCACTTTCTAAAGGTGCATGATGGTAATCTTTTCAGACTTGGTAGAACATTAAGTTGAGCTATTCATGGATGATTTTTCAATGCATGACCAATGCTTAGAGAAACTTGAAAGAGTATTGATGAGATGTGAAGAAACCAACATGGTGTTGAATTCGTAAAAAATGCCACTTCATAGTATAAGAAGACATTGTGCTTAGATACAAAATTTCAGACAAGGATAGAGTAAAGATTGAAGTATTAAAGAAACTCCCACCACCAATATTTGTTAGAGTTATTTAAAGTGTTACATGTAAAACTTTTGTAAGTGTATAATTTGCTTCAAACAATATAATGAAGAATATAGATCTTTCCTATGAGGATTGAAATTCACAAGTACTACAGAACCAAATTTCTCTATTATCTAGCAACTAAATAATAAAAGAATATTTGATCAAGAATTGGAAAATTCTTAAAATAAAGAAATCAAATTTAAATAAAAAGAAAAACTTATTCAAAAGATCTATAGGGAATTCGGGTTACACCTTAATATTCTTCATAATTACACAAAGAATTCATTTTTCAAGTGAACAGATTTTTCCTTAAAGATGGATTTCCTAAATTACCCAATAATCTCTCTCAAGCAAAATTGGATCATCACTATTGAGATTATGCCTACTTTCATGGTCACAAAACTCAATAACAATGCATTAAGTTCTTTGAACATCCCTTGAACATCTCTATAGGTTAATCCTACTCTTATGTCATTAATTCTTTAGCTTATTATGTTATTACCATCGTTAGACTTTCACTTTCATCCAATGATCTAGGATCTCAACCCTTAAACATACAAGGCCAACATAAATCTAAGTAATTTAAGCTCAAAAATAAAAAATCAAGGAATCCAACACAACTAAAATAAAAATCTCTTTACATAATCATCAAAAAATGTTTGGCTTTCACCCTAATCCCTAAAATTAGAAAGTTAATGCATTATAAGAGAAGAAGAAGAAACAAAATTGAAGAAACCCATTAAAGTTAGAAGAAGAAAAATCCCAAATAATAATCTTACCCTAAAATAATGAATCCTAAGAAAAACTCTCTAAAATCTTCTAAATTATCTCATAAACTTAGATTATATGATAGATCTGAATTCTTCTCTCCAAATTTGCCTCTCATTTGCCTATAATTAATGAATCAACTAGATATCTTTTATTGCTTAAAAGAAACGCTCTCCTACATTTTGTGTTTTGTCCTTACCGATCTGTATGGCCCAATGTATTGCCATGTATAAGCCCATGCACTTAACTGCTACTATGATCTATGTTGTTGACTAGTCAACTTTGTGTTCCCGTATGGTCTAACATATGGGCCATGTAATAACCCATGTAACCTGGCTGAAAATTGCAATTAAGCTCATTTTTTTGAGAATTTCTTGTGAAAGCAATAAAAAGATAAAAATGACATATTCTATAATAAAAATACTTAGAAAATATGACAAAATTCCTAATTCCTAACCTAACGTTATACACTAAAAGAATTCTTATCAAACTACCCCAAACATAGAGTTTTGTTTGTTCTTAAGAAAAAGAAAAATCAAACAAAAGAATTTCTTAGCTCAATAATTGCAAACCATTAGATTTAGGAAATTGCCATAACAACCAAACACTCTAAACTTATAAGAAAATTTAAAACATTTAATTCCACTTTTCAAAACTTTGCAAACAATTTCAAGTATAAATCAACTAAGAAATTTACGAAAACCATCATACACCATCCTCTCTATTGGTGCAATTTGAAATCAAACACCATACAAGTTAGTGTTGCTGAAACTCCTCATAACATAATGTTATACTAAATTCCATAAGTACACACAATCAATCTCCATTAATATAATATTTCATTTAAGTAAGGATCAAAAGGTATTTATTAGCTTGTAACGTGGCAAGAGGTTAGTAGCTTACCAAGGAAAAGATAAAAGTGTAAGCAACAGAATTTCAAGAATCAAAATTACTCGAGAAATACTAAAAATTCCCATATGTTCTAAAGCTTCACCACTCAACCAACCTCTCACACTACATTCTTAACAATAGTTACCCCCATTTATTAAAATTCTACACAAACTCATGAGAAATTTGAAGATAAAATACTCTAATATAATTGTGAGCCCCAAATGATGCCAACTTTAACTCAACAAAACTTCACAATTTTCTTTTTCTATTTCTCTTTTTTTTAAATAAAAGAACTAATGATAGTCATATACTATGCTATATAATTATAACCATAATATTTCTTCACCAAATTCCTCTATATCTCAAGTATTTGCAACTTATGAACAACCAAACATAAAAGAATACATTCCATTTTCTCCTCTCACATCATGAAAATTCTAGTATTACTTGAGAGAAATTCGATTTTATAGACTTTCTTGAAGGTTAGGCCATAATATGGGTTATATGGTAAAAAAGATATGGGTGTCAAGAATAAATCTTAAATACACTGTTAGAGTGCATTCATGGCTTAAAAAATAGGTGCAAAAAAGATAAAATGAAGGTCTGGATGGGGCTAAACAGGTATGAGTGCCTCAAAATTTCATGGGTGTGCTCAAACGAGTAGAATCGTGCTTGCAACTCCTACCTTGTATCAATCATCGGGGGATCTAGAGGATGGGGGTCATACTATTTAGTACATAATTTCATATATTTTATAGATTAATTATCTTAAATAATTAGAGTTCACGATTTATTTAGATGTATAAAAGAATCTTATGGAAGATATTTGTGTTTTTATAGGATTACAAAGGAGAAAAATGGAAAAAAAAAAAAAAGGATGAGAAGGCAACCAAAGTTCCAATTTTGCGTACAACTCAATATTTTAGAATATCTCCCTTTACAAAGCTCCAAACAAGGTAATTCAAAAGCCATTGGAAAGATAAGAAATAGCATTACAACTTTTATGTTTTGCACTGAGCTAGTTCATCCATATTTAAGGACAAAAGTCTATCACAAGCTTACATAGGCAAGTTGGACGATCATACACCTAAGAAGCAAATTCAGGCAGAATGCATTGAAAGTGCATACCCTAGACACATGGTTGTGTGCCTTTGAAGCATGGGCATACGGTCTTAAAACCCAAGAATGGGATTTTTAAAAACTCTCCATACTCTTCCATTTTTAATCCCCCAAGCTTGCTACTTAGTGTACACCTTAAGAGCACTATTTAAGGAGCCAAAACCCCATAAATTAAAGAGGAATAACCAATCTATGGCATGAAATAGCCACCCAAAAAGTAAAGAAATAAATAAAGTAAGGGTTTAGGAACAAAGAGGAGCATGAAGTTAATCATTTAAGAGCTTCAAGGATTAAAGTCTATGGCTTCAACTACCATTAGTCTGATTGTTTCTACTTCTTTTACTTCTATTATGAGCCAATTATCTTTATTTTAGGGTTGTTAATGGATCTTGTATGGCTCATACTAGTTTCTTTAATCTAAGTCTTTTGGTTTTATTCATTATTTGTACTAGCAATTGTTGAGTGCTTTTATGTTTGATTAACTAGCCATTAATCATATTAGTCCATGAATTGACAATGGAGACATGCTTTTCCCATAACCAAACCTTCAATAATTCCCTTTTTTTGTTATTGAGTTAAGGAACCTTAACAAACTATTATTATCCATAAAATTTTATCTTGTGAGATAATTGTATGATGTTTTGCTTTTAAGTTGAGGAACCATTAGCTTAACATGCTCTTGTATGTCAATTTATACTCATGAGGGATTAATTAATCACCATAGTGACTCGATAGTAGCACTTGATGAATGAACCAATTAGACAAGGATTAGCAATCCATTAGAAAGTCATCAAGTGAAGTTGAACCCTTAGTTAACTTTTTATATTGATTGTTTTCTTTGCAATTACTTTGTTTATATTTTACTTAGTTTTAATTATTAGTTTAAATTTTTTTTTATATTAGATTTCTAGATAATACAAGGAATAAAACACTTAGTACTTAATCTTGCTCTTCGTGGGAACGATATCTATACTCTTATACACTTGATGACTTATGCAGTTGCAGCTCAAGGGGTTATTTATATAACACCAACCTATCATCAAGTTTTTGGCGTTGTTATTGGGGAGCGATGATATTAACACTAATCAATTGCTTCTATATTACTCTAGCATTTTCTTTTCATTTTTGCATAATTTGTGTTTCTTACTTTTTTTTTTATTTCTTATACATAATTAGAACTTCATAACATGAATGCGCTCAAGGAATTATAAGCTCATGAATTTATCCTCACTAAATAAGTAAATTTCATGACTTATAATTTAGGTTATTCTTTTTTTTTTTTCGCAGGTGGTATGCAAATTGTATGGGGAGATTGGTCATAAAAGCATAGCTTATTAAATAGGGAATTATTTTACACATGGTCAAGTAAGTTATATGGGGAATTTCAATCACCAATCATGTGATCCTTATTATAATACCTACAACCTTGGTTGGCAAGACTACCTCAACTTTTCTTAGCCTAATGATATTTATTCAAAACCCAATTTTTAAGCCTCCCCTATTTTTCATGAACCACCAACCTTTCAACCCCAAGAGGAAAAGTCTAACCTAGAAATCCTATTAGAGAAATTCATCATAAAAACTAAAGTTAGGTTAGCACAATAAGATGAGATGATAAGTCTTCCAATTTTTCATCAACCACCAATCTATTAGTCCCAAGAGGAAAAGTCTAACCTATAAATCATATTAGAGCAATTCATCACCAAAACCGATGCTAAGATATAACAAATGCAAAGAAAATTAAATGCAAATCTAACAAGCTATACCTCTTCTAGCTTCTATAACCTTGAGATTCAAATAGGACCAATGGATAATAATTTAAACTTTATATCTTATGGGATCTCCAAGCCCAAACTTATAGAGCAAGTCAAGGAGATTACATTATGGAGTAACGATGAGATCAATTTAAAGGTGAAAGAGGAGGAAAGAATTAAGAATGAAGAAGAAAGGATGAAAAACTAATCAAATAAGACTATCCAAAAGGGGAAGGCAATCCTTATATGACTCCCAAGCCTTTTCATACCTTTTCCTTTAAGATTAAAAAACTATAAGGAGCATAAAGAAATCATTGAGGAATGTAAACTACAAGCAAAGCCATCTGTGGAAGAGAGATGCTTGATCATGGATGAAAAAGAAGAGCATGAGCATGAAGTTTGTCAATAAAAGGGAGAAAGTTTTAAGCTTGGAAAATCTAAATTGGTAAGAGATGAAGAGACTTTTATTGTCAAAGCAAGCAAAGTAAGTAACACTTTTACTTTTGAGCCATATAATGCTAACTTGTCTTATTTCTCTCTTATTAATAAATTGAACTGTGATGAGGTAGCAAAGAGACCTCCTTATCTTTTGCATTTTGATCAATTAGGCCTATTGCTTTATCTTTATGATCATGCATATTTTGGAGAATAAGATACCTCTTATGTATTGACATAAACCATGAACAAGAAAAAAGGTCAAGAAAAAGAAAGAGGTATTTAGATTTGGTAATCATCAATTTAAGGGGTTTGAGTCCAATGAATTTTATGCATCCAATCTTAATGAAGGACAATCACAAACTTAAAGTAAAGATTAAGTGATCACTTTTAAAGGTCAAGCTAATGACCTTAAATTAACACTTTTCTTTTCATTTCATTTTTTTTATATGCCTTGCTTAATGTTTTATGTTCCTAGCTCTTGTTTGTATGCTTAATTATAGATTTTATTTCTTTTGCCTCCATTAAGGTAATCCTTCTTTACCCCCTCTTCTTTCTTTTGTATTCATTGCATCATTAAGGACAATGATGAATTTATGTTTGGGGGAATTAGGGATTTCATGTGATAAATTTGTGCTTTGAATGTTAAATTTGATGATTTAGATGATTAAGAAATTATTTTAAGGTTTAAAATTAAATAATGAATGAAGAACTTGATAACCACTTATTTGAATAAATTAAGTTAAATTTGCTTATAATAATGATTTGGTCTTTGTTGATATATTTGATTTATTGTTAATTATCACATTAGAACAATTTGAGCACACTTAGTGAAATATGGACTTTGAAATTAAAATTGATAATTATGCATGACTTAGGGGAGTGGACACTTCTACACATGCTAGAACTTGTTTGACCATCTTTTGAGGTGAAATCTTAAAACTTGGCAACTTTAAGGAAAAGATTAAGGCATTATTTGATTGCCTCATTGAGCCTTAGTATATACTCACACCTTTACATGCATTATCCCTTGTTACCCCTTTGAGTGTTAGTATATACTCCCTTGTACGTATAATTGGCTTTTTCTTTCTTTAACCCATAACTCTCATTTTATCCGTATAACCTAAATGACCTTTTACCTCCCCTATCAAAGGAATGGCCATATAACCTAAATGATCTTTTACCTCCCTTATCAAAAGAATGAGTTAGAATATGGTTATATGATGTTGTAAATTACTACTTATGTGTATAATTACAAAGGTTGCTAGAAAGGCATGCTAGTTGTAACAATGTGAGCATAAAGCCTAAATTAAGTTTGAGGGTGGTAAGTATGAGAAAAGAATTAGAGAGAGAGAGAGAGAGAAAGAGAGAGTTAAAAAAAAGAAAAAAAGAGAAAAAATAATAAAGAGAAAAAAAAGGAAAACAATGAAAGAAGAATAGCCACCATGAACAATTATGCATATGTTTGGATGTATTTTTGAAATTCTTGCAAGGAATGAACATGATAGATGCACTCATTAATTATAATTACAATTTGAATTATTAGAATAACTCATGTTTTAATATCATTCTCTTCTCTTTGGACTTGACCACCTTTTGATAGCCTTAATCCTAGCCTTACATTACAAGCCTAAAAAACCTAATGGTCCTTAGGATGCTAAGATCTATATTAGTGGAGAAAGGTGGTATAGTTTTATCTATGGTCATGTATGACTTGTAGAAAGTCAAAGTTGAATCTTATTTAAGTTATATGTGATTAGAAATTAAAATTTTGAATGAAATATGTTGCTAAGACACACACACACTCTACTATGTTAATTGATTATAAATAAAGCATGTTAGTTAGGAACTTGTTATTATTATAAGTCTATTTGATTAATTGTTGAAATTTTTGGTTATCATTAAGATAAACTTCTCCTTAAGACCTTGGAACATGTTCTTAATCATTTGAATTATTGGATTTTACTAGGATTAGTTTTTGCTTGAGGACATGCAACAACTTAAGTTTAGGGGAATTTTTTTGGTACATAATTTCATATATTTTATAGATTAATTCTTTTAAATAATTAGAGTTTGTGATTTAATTTGACCTATAAAAGAACCTTATGCAAGATATTTGTATTTTGTAGGGTTATAAAGGAGAAAAATGGAAAAAGATACAGAAAAGGCATCTGAAGTTCCAATTTTGACTATTGCTCGGTATTATTAGCATATCTCCATATACAAAGCTCTAAATGAGATAATTCAAAAGCCATTGAAAAGTCAACACATAGCGTTACAACTTTTATGTTTTTCACTTGAGCTAATTCATCCATATTTGAGGACAAAAGTCAATTGCAAGATTGTATAGCCAAGTTACATAATCGTGGACTTATTAAGCAAATTCAGGCAAAACGCGTACAAAGTGTACACCCTCGACGCATGATCATGCACCTCAACACATGGCCATGTGCCTTCAAAGCATGGTCATGCCCCCTTAGAAATCTAAAAAAGGGATTTTTAAAAGCTCTCCAAAGTCTTTCTTTTTTAATCCCCCAAGCATCCAACTTAGTATACACCTTAAGAGCACTATTTAAGGAGGCAAAACCCCATAAATTAAAGAGTAATAACCAATCTAAGGCATAAAATAGCCACCCAAAAAGTAAAGAACTAAATGAAGTAAGGGTTTATGAATAAATAGGAGCAAGAAGCCAATCATCCAAGAGATTCAAGAATTAAAATCTATGGCTTTAATAATCATTAGTTTGATTATTTCTACTTCTGTTTCTTCCATTATGAGCTAATTATCTTTATGCTAGGGTTGTAAATGGATCTTGTATGACTCATTTTGGTTTTTCTTTAATCTAAGTCTTTTAGTTTTATTCATTATTTGTGATAGTAATTGTTAAATGTTTTATGTTTGATTACCTGGCTATTAATCATATTAGTTCCATGAATCGACAATGGAGACATGTTTTTCATAGAACAAAACCTTAAACAATTCCCTTATTTTGTTGTTGAGTTAAAGAACCTTAACAAACCATTGCTATCTATTGTCCCTAGGCACCAAGAAGGGGGGTTGAATTGGTGAATAAAAATTTAAAAAACAAAGATAAAAGGGAGAAAAAAGAGTAGAAAAGAGACAATCAATTTATAGTGGCTCGGGTATAACTGACCCTACGTCCACTCCCCAATCAATCAATTGGGTATTTCACTATCTTAATGGTGTTTTCAAGCTCACACCCAACTTATACAACTTGTGTTTTGATGGCTAACATATAACCTTACAACAATGTGTTTTCTAGGCTAACACAAAACCTTTCTTGAAGTGTTTTTACAGGCTAACACAAAACCTTACAACAATGTGTTTTTTAGGCTAACACAAAACCTCACAACTTAGTGTTTAATGCTGACACCTAATAATCACAATTTCATAAAGAAGATGAAGAAAATGAGTAACAAAGATTGAGAGCTTTAATCACTTGTAATAAATTCCTTAGTAACCTTATTCATGGTTGTTTGGTGGAGTATTTATAGCCAAACTTCACCAAAGAGACGTTGCAGATCATAGCTCAACAAATCTTTGAGACATGCTTGACAGATTTTGCATTAAATGCTTGTCAGGATGAAATTGCGGTCGCTACTGCATTTCGCGGTTGCAAAATCCAAATTCTTCAAGGGAAACCCCATTTGTGTCTAACAGGTAATCCACATGGCAGCTTCTTATTAGTTCACCAGGAAAATATAGTCGTTGTTTTTTACCTACTTTCAGAAGTCGCGGTCGCGAGTTTTCTTGCATAGGCCGCGATAAAGGATGCGAATTCATCTGCCAAAAAGATCAACTTTCTTCCACAGGGTTTGTGATCGCTACCAACAAGATGCCTCCGCGAAATTTGACTTCCAACAGTCTTTTGGGACACTTGTCAAGCTGTGGTTGTGGACTTGCTTTCCTCTTGAGTTACTTTAAAATTCGCGGTCGCGACTAAGGCTTGACTTTCACCGCGAATTCGTCTGTCACATTTTGGCTTCTTCTTTTCTAAAGGTCGTGGCCAAGAATGGCTCTGCGATTCCGCCTGCTTGAATTTCAGCATATCCTAACATGAGTTGCAGTCGCGAATCCTAGCGTGATTTACATGTCACTTTGGAGTTTATCAACTCCTTGCATTTCTTCTTGAGAGATTGATTCATTTCTGCAAAATCAACACTTATCTGAAATATTAGTGATGATCAATCTAGTTTGTCAAAATCAAAAGAGGTTCTAAACTTAAGATTAATCATCTTAGTCCAACAATCTCCCCTTTTTGATTTTGACAACCTAGATTGATCCAAAGTGAAAAATAAGTGTAGAGAAGTAAAATTGAATCATAACTTAGCAAAGATTCCTAAGTGTAAAATAACTTAGCAAAAACTTTCTAAGTGTAAAACAAATTTGCTTAAGTTACTCCCCCTTAAGTTATGCACTTGCTTGCTTACTCCCCCTTAAATAGTTATCTCTAATTTTTCACTTGAATCTTATTTTATCTCCCCCTTTGGCAAGATAAAAAAGAGTTAGTGAAGACTAAAGATAATTAAAGGAAAGTTAAGCATAAGAAGCAAAATTAAATAAGAAACAAACATGGAGAGCACAAAGGGATGCAAAAATAAACTTTTATATATATACTAACTTTGAGATCACAAGTTTGGATTACAAAAGCTAACCCAATAAAAACAAAGTATAAAAAGAAACCTAAACACTAAAATGCTGATGAATCACTATCATAGCCAGAAGAGTCTGTCGTAGTCTCTGGGAGGCTGCCTTCAGCTTCATCTCCATCTTCCACACATTGATCCCCATCTTGAGTATCATCAAAATCTGTAAAGTCATGGTGGTGGCAGGGTGGAATTTCGAGTTTCTCCTGTAGATCCACCATGTCGCTGTGGAGATGGGAGAGGAAGAGTGATCATCTCTTCATCATTCGCATAATCTTATCCAGCTTGCGGTTGATGGTGGAGAGCGATACTTTTTCAGTTGGCTTCGGTAGAGGAGGGGTAGAAGGGGTTAAAGAAGGAACTTCTTCAATGTGGAGGCACTTCCTCTTGGACGCTTGAGAACTCTCCAATCGTTGTGCACCATATGCACCAAGTAAATAGGCGTAGGAGTCAGGATGTATCGCCTTGGCGTTGACAAGGTATGTGAGATCCAAAAAGTTCTGTGAAGACAGATACTTTTTGGTGAGGAGCTTTTCCTTGTCCTCGTCGAGAGTGCCTACAAAGTGATAAATCGTGGTGACGTGCAATGGGAGTAAGAACTGACTCTTCGGCTTGGTGCTCATGTGAATCAACTGATCCACTAGATACCTGTTGGTCTATATGGGCTTGTTTTTCCCCAAGCAGAAGAGAAAGACAAGATCTTTTTGTGGTACCTTTTATTTCCCATCGCCCCTAGCGTTGATGGAGAATGTAATGATGCGGTGAAGGATCCATAGTGGCAATGTCTTGATGTGTTTTGCTAATGAAGATCAAGGGTCGTGCTTGGCCTCTATCGAGATCTCTGCCCAAAACTCTGAGTAAATGACATTGAGAGCAGCAATGACGAAAGGAATATGCTCACCGATTTGAAAAGTGAAGAGGCCATACAACTGCTCAAATGTGATGTAGTATGGATCTCCAAGTGCCCGAAAAGTCATTCCATATTGCCCTGCAGGGAACTCCATTTTTCGACTCAACTGAACCGTGCACATGAACTCTCAAATGATCTCCTCGTATCCGGGTTTTGCATGAAAGATAAAGTCATTCCAGCCCAAATTGGATAGGAATGCCTGGATTTCGTTGGCGAGACCAAGAGACTCGAGCAGAAAGGAAGAAGGTATTTTGTTTGGGAGGATGGTTTTGGAGAGATTTGCTTTGTATCTTTCCTTTTCCTCATGAGTTACTCCTTTCATGTTGAGAAGAGAAGGAGGGGCAGAGGGTTGTGCAATTCCCTTGCCCTTGTCGGCTCTTGAGGATTTCTTGGGTGCCATGGTAGTTGCTTGAAAGAAAGAGGAGAAATTTGAGAGATTTGGAGATTTGGAAGTTGGTAGATTTGAGTTGTGATGAAATCACTATTTAATGAGGGTATTTATCAGCTTCAAGGAGTGTGAAAACGGTAAGAAACAGCTAGAAATGGATTAAATGAAGGGTTGACAATGGTTGGCAATCAAATCTCATAAATATGAGTCGGTTACTATAATTCGCGTCCACGATTTCTTCAGTCGCGATTGCGAATTCTGAAAAATGTGAGTAACGGACAAATTTTCCTCCGGAATGTGCGTTGCAACAGTCAAAATTTTGAAAAACCGATAAAATTTACGGTAGAGAGTGATTTTCGCGACCGCGAATTGATATTCGACAGCCGAAAAAGTTGACTTGTAATTCGCGATTGTGAAGAATGAATAGCGATCGCGAATTGCGAGTCATCAAGGATAAGAATGAAAATTTTGAGAAAACATGTGATCTCCTAAAATCAAAGTATAAAATCTTTTAATATCATTAATTAAACATATCACACACATATATCACACTAGATCAAACAAGAATTTTCACTTGAGGGACCTTCCATCAAGCATTCCCAATTATCTCTTAATGAAGTGCATTCATTCTTCATTTAGAGGTTTAGTGAAAATATCTGCAAGTTGATGATTAGTGTCAATGAATTCTAACACAACATCACCTTTTTGCACATGATCTCTAAGAAAGTGATGCCTAACATTTATATGTTTACTTCTAGAATGTTGGATGAGATTTTTTGAAAGATTAATAGCACTAGTATTGTCACATTTGATAGGAATGTGATCAATCACTTTACCAAAATCCTTTAATTGTTGTTTCATCCAAGGAACTTGGGTGCAACAACAACCCGCCGCCACATACTCGACTTCCGCAGTGGACAAGACAATCGATACTTACTTTTTACTAAACCAAGAGACTAGACATTCTCCTATGAATTGGCAAGTCCCATAAGTGCTTTTTCTATCTAAAAGACTACCTGCATAATCCGCATCCAAGTAACCTATTAGGCTAAAGGAAGAGTTCTTAGGATACCAAAGTCCTAAGTAAATAGTGCCATGCAAATATTTGAAAATCCTTTTTACAACATTCAAGTGAGATTCCCTAGGTGAAGATTGAAACTTAGCACACATACAAACACTAAACATTATATCTGGCCTAGAAGCAGTAAGATAGAGTAGAGATCTGATCATACCTCGATATCTCTTTTCATCTACTACCGTACCCAATTTATCCTTGTCTAGCTTGATGGTAC
>CATIWR010063193.1:0-34290 GCA_949677035.1 Omphalea diandra
AGAAAACACTTTATTATAAGGTTGTGTGTTAGCCATTAAAACACAAGTTGTAGTAAGTTGGGTGTGAGCTTGAAAAACACCATTGAATTAGTAAAATACCCAATTGAGTGATTGGGGAGTGGATGTAGGGATTGTTTTGCCTGAACCACTATAAAATCTTTGTCTTCTTGCAATTCTTTCTTCTTCCCTTAATCTTTAGTTTAAATTTTTAAACACCAATTCAACCCCCCTTCTTTGTGCCTAGGGACAACACTTTCCATTCAACTTTTGCACCTCATTGATTATTCAGGGTGGTTTCATGTCCATGATGGCTTGAATCTTCTAAAGATTTGCCTTAATCACTCATTTAGAGATCATGAACCCCAAGAACTTACTCGTCTTTATCCTGAATGTACACTTATCTAAATTCAACCTCATGTCGTACTTGTTTAGGACATCAAACACCTCTTGCAGATCATTTGGATGAGATTCATGAGTTTTACTTTTTATGATGAGATCATTTACATAAACCTCAACATTCTTACTAATGTGTTCCCTGAACAAAAAGTTCATCAACCTCTAGTAGGTAGCTCTTGCATTTTTTAAGGCTGAAGGGCATCTTTGTGTATTTGTAGTGTCTTGATTCATTACGAAAGAGGTATTTTCTTCATTGTTTGTATGCATCAGTGTATGATGGTATCCTTATGCAACAT
Source organism: Omphalea diandra (assembly GCA_949677035.1). Classification (NCBI taxonomy): domain Eukaryota; kingdom Viridiplantae; phylum Streptophyta; class Magnoliopsida; order Malpighiales; family Euphorbiaceae; genus Omphalea; species Omphalea diandra. The sequence continues at coordinate 693 of CATIWR010063193.1, forward strand.
CAAGTATACTATACCTGAAAAAGTAAGCAATTGAGTCTACCAGCCGGTTCATGTTTGACAGTAGGTAGTTATTTATGACAGCAACGCATATCCACCATTTGTCATTCAATCTCCTGACCATCATAACATTAGCCATCCAGTTAATATATTTTACCTTTGTAATGAATCTAGCATACTAGAGTTTAGACACTTATTCAGCCATGGCTCGCTGCCTTTCAAGGTAAACCACCTCTTTTTTTGTTTCACTAGCTTTGCCTCAGGGTCCACATTTAGTCAGTGGCATACAACTAATGGACGAATCCCTTATATCTCCTTTGGCTTAAAGGTGAATGTCTCGACATTTTTTTGAATGACTTTAGTCATTCAGTCAGTCGCTACCTAAATCATATTTGTACCAATTTCAATTATCTTATCAGTGGAGATATTGAGTTCGATTAACTTACCCATAAGTTTTAATCATTTACTTTATTCAGGGTTAGCTAGATTGTCCTTTGATGATGATCTTTCTTAATGAAGGGTTATGTGGTTGCACTCATACTCCACCTTCTAGTCCTTTCGAATGATTACCACTCCTTCAGTTGTAGGTATCTTGATGGTTAGATACCTTATGCTATGTACTACTCCTGAATCATACAGATAAGGCCTGCCAATTCCTCATTTATTATGTAAAAGAGTATTCTTATAGTAGATGTGAGGCCAGATCATATATCCACCATTTTTAGTGTATGAACCGTGGTCCCTATAAACTTCAACTGCTTTTCTCATAACCCTATAAAGGGTTCGCTAACTCTCTTGAGGTTCGTCTATCTAGGTAGTCCTTGATCATTCCTTTGACCATGAGGGCATCATTGTAGGGTTCCTGGATATGTTCTCCATTTTTTGGTTTGAACGTTACCTATAGGGTAGGTGCTTCACCTGTAGTTACCAAAAATGCATCTAAATGGGAACATTTTTTGCTAGATGTCTTAGGTTGCTCTCCTTCAATAATAACATTAATAACCCTTACAGGAGCCTTACTTAGCCTTTCATCTACTCTGTGTTTTGTGTTTTCTTCTTTAGGTCCTTTTTCCTTATCTTCCTTGACAAACCTCATGAGGGTCTTATTTGTATCAAGCGTTTCAACTCTTTCTTGAGGTTTTAACATTGTTCGATGTCATACACATAGTCTTCATGGAACTTGCAAAATGAATTCTTATCCCTATTGGCTACCCTATCGGGGTTCAACCTTTGAGGGTATTGGATGTTTTTACCATTCTTTTTAATCTAAAGGAGGATGTTACCTCTGATTTTGGTAAGTGTCGTAAATTGTCGATCTTAATCATTCTTAGATTTACCGAACAAAGGAATATATTGCTAAAGTGTTCGGTATTAGAAATTATATATTCTCCTATCTTGGACTTCTTGCTCCATATATCACTATTTTTGCATTCCTCCCTTTTTCCTTTGTCTAGCTTAATGTATCATTGGGCTATGGTAATCAACTTTGAGTAAGAGTTGATGTTCTTCATGTAGAGCTTATCTTTGAGCCTTTCGAACGTCGTTTCACTCCTTATGACTTCTACCATTATTTTTAAGTTTATAAACTCGATCTGCATGGCCTCTTTGTTGAACCAATTTATGTATTTTTGAAGGATTTCTTCCTTGCATTGCCTACATGATCTTAAGGAACTCGTTTTCCTCTTACGAGGGATGTTTATGGTAAACATGGTAAGGAATGCCTCATTTAGCTCCTGAAGGAGTGGATTGACCTGGTGGAGGGTTATTGATTCCATAATTGCATGATCTCTATCAAAGTAGTAGGGAACACCTTACAAAGAATAGTGTATAAGATGTCATTGAGCAATATGATCATTCAAAAGGTGGAGAAATGGGTTCAAAGGTCTCCTGCTCCATCATATGTTTACAGGTGCAAGAGCTTCCATTTGGTAAGGAACTTCTTCTTAATAATCTCTTAGGCTAATGAAGAGCCTTCAAGATATCTCCTCATGGATGGTTTTTAGCTCCTTCTGCCAAAAGTTTCTCCACCCTTCTTATCCTTGGAGTAAATGTTCTCTAAATCAGCTTCTTCCTCCAAGCCAATTTGGTTTAGGAATGGGTTAATATTTGCTAACCCTGCCCTAACTTCTTGCTACGTAGTCTTAGACTCCAACACATTTGATCTAGGAATAACACCTTCAATAGGTTTTCCTCTTGGCCATTGCGGATTTAGGGTTGTCTAGCTGCCAATTAGGGCATTAGCCCTACATTTGAAAGGAAGTGAGTGCAGCTTGCATGGATCAAGTTAAGGTTGCCTGTGCATCAATAGAGACGACATTGATGGTGGTTTCTAAATGACTTGTGTTGTATGAGGAGTTTTCCTCCTCCTGAGAGAGATGGTGAATGCTTCTAAAAGGATTAGCCATTTTCAGTTTAGAATCAAAGATGTAAATTTGTAAAGAGGTTATTAATTAAAGAAAATAGAAAAATGATTTTCCACAGACGATGCCAATTGATGACCTCGATTCCAAGTTGACTGGAATAACCCTGCAAGAAGACAAATGAACATGAACTATAGAGGTTGGCTATCCACAACCTCTTTGATGCTTAAGTTGTAATTGATTTTGAAAGCTTGGAGATGATGGATTGAGAATAGATTGTCAGAGTTAAGAGAGTAAGATTGTGTATCTATTTATGTGTTGAGATATTATATTTAAACTTGTTAATAATAAACCTTAAGTGCATTAAACTAATCCAAAATATAAAAAAAGGGATTTGTCCCTACAACTGCATGATCTCCAAATATTAATATCTTTGGATTCTCAGAACAGTAGTATTTGTTACTTATTATTAATGATTGTCTGAACCATATCAACATTCGGTCTTCAGCTCTCATTTGCCTAAGAAACTACCCATTCCTAGGGTAGGTGTCCATCAATAGGTCGTTCCTGTAAGTCGTTTAGTTATGTGAGAGCTATAATGGACAATCTTGTTTAAGATATTTAGATATAATTTTTCAATTAATAAAATAAAATAATAATTTATAAATAAAATTGTAATTATAACAGTTTTTACAAGTTCACATATTTATGTTCCATTTGAAATTTGAGAAATTATAAATTTAATATCTAAATTCATATTAGGGATTTTATCTTTTATATTATATTAAATGATGAAATGAATAATATTATTACACGTTGCAGCAGTTCATGTTGTATACTCAATCCTTATATATGACTATAACATCTGATAATATTATTCACTTCATCATTTCATATAATATAAAAGATAAAAATCTCTAATATGAATTTAGATATTAAATTTATAATTTCTTAAATTCACATGAAAAAATAAATATGTAAACTTGTAAAAACTCTTATAATTATAATTTTATCTATAAGCATATTATTTTATTTTATTAATTAAAAAACTATATCTAAATATCTTAAATAGGATTGTCCACTATTTGGTTCAAATTAAAAAAATTAAATTGAATCAGCTAATTTGATTTGGTTGAATTTAAAATTTAATTGGCTTGTTTTTTCTCATAGAAAATTTTGATTAATTCAATTCTATTTTGAAAAATCAAAACAAACTAACTAAATTAAAATTTATATAAATTATATAAACATAATATTAGACTTCCAAAATAAATTAAATATAGTCCATATGTACATATACAATTAACATATAATAAATTTCATACATATAAACACTTAAAATAATATAATTTATATTAAAAATTTTCAAAAAAAATTTTAAAATTATATTCAAATCAAACTAAATTAAATGAACTGAACTAAATTCAGTTTAGTTTGGTTCAAAAGAAATATCAATTAGACTCATTTTCAAAAATTTAAAATTAAATTAATTCAATTTTGATAAAAGAAAACAAATCAAAATCAACTAAAGCTATTGGTGATCACTCCAACCTTAAATAAACAGAAATATCAATACTTATAAGCATAATACCATATTATTTTATTCATTATATTAACTTATTTTAATAAGTTTAATTATAATTTAAGAATATAACATATTAAAAATATATAATATTTTTAAATAAAATTGTAGTATACAACATAAGTGGTAGAAAAGATTAGTATTAAAAAAAATGTTTTTTATGCTAATTTATTTTAAAAAAATAATTTGAATAATTGACTTGTCAACGGAGTATAGATTAAAAAAATGTCACAACCTTTTTTTAATGCTATAGTAATATGTCATATTTAGAAGGTTTCCCATTATATATTTGTTTTTTTAATATTTAGAGAATATATATATATATATATATATATATATATATATATATATATATATTGATTATTTTATATAATTACATTAAAATTTGATTATTTTAAAAATTTTGAAACAAAAAATAAACTAATTTTTGAGATTAATTATAGTGAAACAATCAAATTTTTTGGCTCAATTTAATTTGATCATTAATCAATAATTTTAAACCTCTAAATTATTAATTTAATTAGATTTCAAATAAAACATAACTATAATCTAGTTCTAATTAGAATTTAATTAAAAAATTATTCTTAAATCAAGTGACAATTTACAAATTAGCTATAAAGTAAAAGAGAAATTAGCTTATTTTTTAATGGATATGAGACTTTTGTTTCGCATTTTATTTTTTATTTTTTAATTATCCTTTAGTTTATAATTTTATTTTAATTACTTAAACTATATAATATAAAATTTGTTTTCCTTTGTATACACTATAAAATATCAATTTTATAGACACACATATGCAATTATACTTATATATATGTAAAGAATAGATTTTATATATATATATATATATATATATATATATATATATATATATATATGATAAATAAGTTTATTTATAATATATCCATTACATATAATTATATAAATTATTAATTGTATATTATATAATTATCAAAAAAACTATCAATTAAAAATATTTTTGGTAATATATAGTTAAGTGTGACAATAATGTAACATTATGTCTACATAATTAAATAATAATTTAGTGGTATATAGTAGAATGTATTTATGTATAAAATAATATAATATATTAGCAATATATGTATATATATTTATGTACACATGTACGTATCAGTTTAATTATTTTACTTTTGCATAGTTTAATTTAATTTGATAAAAAAAATATATAAGAACTACTTGAATGTACTATTTCTTTGATTTGATTATTTTTAGTTATTTTTTTGATTATTTTTAATATAATTATTAGATTTAGTTTATTAAATATTTAATTTATCTCTAATTTAGATGATTTTTCTAAAATATAAAATATTATTATTTTACAGTTAAAATTACTTGTTCCAAATTATTTTATTAAATATATTTATTTTAATAATTGCATTATTATTATTATTATTATTATTATTATTATTATTATTATTATTATTATTATTATTATTATTATTAAGCATGATCCTTAATAAATTATAAGAATTTTAATATATTTACATATTTTCATATTTATTTTAAATTTTGATTTAGATGGTGATGAATTTGAGCATTTTATGAATACCAAAATCTAAATCATCTTACCATAAGAAAAATTATAAAGAAAAAGAATTAACGCAAAATAAGTCACCAGAAGGTAATGTAGGAGAGGAAAAGCAAATTGAAAGAGAGAGTATAAAATTTAGGCTCCATAGTGAAATTTGAAACCTTTAAAATTATGTAATTTTGCTATGATAATTAAAAAATAAAAAAAATTAAGGATATTTATGATAAATAAAATTTGGCACGTACTTTCAATTAATGTAGAGCTTCCAATGTATAAACTATAATTAACTTTTGAGTGGTTCTAGGGCGCATATCCATGCTTATATATTTTTATCTTCATATTATTACTAGTTGTTAATTTGCAGCAATAAATTTAATATTTTATTTTAATTAATTAATTAAATGATTAAAATTAATATATAAATAATAATTACAATTTATTATTATTTTATAATATATTGTTATTATATAAAAATACTATTATTTAATTAATCTTTTAAGTAAATAAAATAATAAAATAAAAATTATAATTAAATTAGTATATAAATTTTTAGTAAAACATAAAAAAAATTATAATTTTTTTATTGAGTTCTATCTCTTTATTTTTAAATTTTTTTATTATATAAAAAATTGAATACCTATTTTTATTAAAGTTCTGAAGAAGATGAACGTGAAAATTTTTTATGTTATTAAATTTTCTAAATAGTTTTTATATTAAAAAATTTATATTATTTTAAAATTTTATATTTCCTTTTGATTAATTAAAGGAGTTAAATACTTAATTATTAACTTATTTGCTATAGATAAAATAAAAATATATTATACTGCAACATATTAAACATATTATGTCACTAATTTACTTATTTGAAAAATGATAAATATTCAACTAAAATTGAATTTAAGATCAAAATTAATTTATATATATATTGATTCTAACTCTTGCTTAGATTTTTTTTTTAAAAAAATTTTGTAATGGTAAACATGTTAAAGAATTTTTATCTTGCTTTGAATTAAAATAAATAAATCTTACCGAGTTTCAACAATCAAATTTTTTTTTAATTTACTTATTGAAAAAAAGTTTACGTTGTACGAAAACACCACTAATTGTCGTCTTCGTAGTCTTATTAGTCTTGAGGTTGGGAAGCCTCTACTGTAATTTCCCCTGGCTTTGAAGAATTCGCTTGGGGTTTTATAAAAGGTCTCATTTGCAAAGAAAATTCATCAAATGCGCCGAGAAGACTCGCTTTTGGCCTCCCTACCCAAATTTCCCTTCGTTCAGCCTCCAAACAATAAAATTTTGATATTTTTGACTTTTGAGTTCATCTAGAGACGGCCAAGGCTACTATCTTTCATATTTTTTAAGAAAATATAATTTATAATATATTTTTCATTATAACCTTAATTATATTTAATAAAAAATATATTTTTTTATTAATTTAATAATCAATAAAATTTTAATTAAAAAATTAATAAAAATAAACATACATTTTGAAACATTCTTAAAAAATAATAAACTTTTTCAAGACAAAGCTACAATTAGTTCATAACAGTTTGATCCATTTTTGTGATCATTTAACTTCTCAGCTTCGCGTAACCTGATTCCTAGGCAATATGCACTGCGTTGCATATGGAAAAAACACTCTGCTGCACACTACGTACCACTATAAGTTGTGCAAGTTTTTAGTTCCAGACTATGGATTAGTATCATTATCATTCCATTGGAGAAACATCCTCCTCTGCTTTTATAACATCTTGTACACTACCTAACATGATGGCAGTCAACATTAGCTTCCCTGCATCTGGAAAATCTTTGTGCTGCATCAATATTGCTTCAACCGAAAAATCTGTTTCCTTAAATATTGAAGCCTCCGAGTTTTCTTTCCTCAATGGCAGCACTTCATCAAAACCTTCTTCTATAGTTTCTGCTTCAGGTCCATAGCACCTGCGAGAAGCATGGAAAAGCACAGTATCTCTCAGTTGCTGCAAGGTTTCCTCGTCACTCCACCCTTCATCTATTGATGCTTGATGAAGTTTCCCCCAATCATCCTGATCAGCAGCATTCTTCCAACACTCCTCCAAAAGGTTTCTGTGGCTTCTACGAAATGAGGAGCTAGTCCACGCAAATACATCAAAAGCCTTCATTGCCAGCTCTGGGCTTTCAACTTTAAGGCATAGCTCTATTAGCTCCTCTGGATGAAAAAGCCGCTGTTCATCATACATCTCTGCTCCATTGGCCTGAAGAACTTTCACAATTTCTTCCTGCAAGTGGTAAATTGGTTAGCTTTCCTAGAGCTTCAACGAAAATATTCAAATGCTTGAATAGAGACTTGATGATCATTTAAGGATGCCTACGAGCTTCTTCCTGCATGTTGCAAACAAGGGTTTTATTTATGACTCAGCAGAAAGAGTAAGCAGCTTATGACCACATAGATTTTATGGCTTCAATCTGACCAAATTACAATTTTGGCATGACTTGCTTTAGAACAAGAAAATGATCCCAGTAAAAATAACTGAAGTATATACATTCTGCCTTCTCTCTCTCTCTCTCTCTCTCTCTCTCTCTCCCAAACGCATGGAGACACCTGTGAAAGAGGAAATTATAAAGGCTTTCTTTTTTAGGTCATGCCACGCAAAAGCCACCAAATTGAAACTGAACATACAAAAGTAATGCTTCGAAGATCCATTTTCCTTGTATCCCCACTATGATTCAGGATACAAAGAATGAGTGAGAACAAAAAGGTTTCAGCATTAGTATCATCTTTATCAATGAAAAACCAGAAATTAGGAAAACAAAAAACCAAAAATTAGGAAGATCCTCCAACCACAAGAAAAAAGGGCAATACTCTACAAACAAAACACACCTGCAATTTCAAAATCTTCATATCTGCATCAATGCGTTTAACCCTTGTCTCAGAATCAGCATTTTTACCTGCCAGAGTAGTAAAAAATAAATAGTTAATATAAAAGGAGAAAAAGAAACTAATGAGTAAAACAAGGATTGCCCAAAAAAATCAAATTAAGCCTGGACCGAAATCAATACTCTGCAAATGAATGATATTAGCGTAGGTCATAGATTGGCCCAAGTCAAAATAAAGAGGAGCACTGCAGAGGTGGCAATCAACTTAAAATAGTGTTTTCATCCATATGACATGGACTCAAAAATATATGCACCATTATAGAAGTTCAATTATGAGCATGTCTGGAGTTGCTATTACACATAGCTATAGCTATTGGCTAAAACTATAATATTTTTAAGTTTTGAGAATATTTCTAACTTTTTTTGAAAGCAATTTAGCTATTTTGTCAATGTAATTCAATAATTATTTGCAAAAGTTTCAAATATGACCTTTTTCAAGATCAACTTTTGGCCCACAAAATCAAATTATAAAACTTCAGAATTCTAATTTTTTATCCAAAGTTGCTACAAACTATAGCAATGCCAAGAAAGCCAAAGAAGGAAAAAGCATCCATAAGTGGCTAATTAGATTGATTTTTTTTAGTTGAGTTGAGAGTTGGGACCATTTCGCGAAGCATCTCCTCCACACATGCAGATATCCTTACTTCTATGGTATGGCACAATGCTTAACAATTGAAAAGCTTACATGGTCTTATTATTGAGCGGGGAGGGAAAAAAGGGTTAAATGATCTTCAACATCATTAGTATCCAGCATCCGCACGGTAACAAGTTAGTCAAAAGCAAAACACCTCAAAGTGATATGCCTTCTCATAAAACAAAATAAGCACTCGCCTTATTGAAGCAAGGTGCAATTTTTGAATGATTAATTGGCAAAAATTATATTCAGGAAGAGAATAAAGGGATATCAGCAATAATTAGATTTTAGAGAGTGAATATGAATAGAGTAAAACAAAATGAATGAATGGAATACAGTAAAACAAAATGAATGAATGGAAATAAGAAATAAATAAAAGATAAAAGAACAGGAAATGAGAAATAATATAATGCAGGAAAGAAGCCGTGTAGAATATAGGGGAAAAAGGGATTAACATGATGCAAGACAGAATAAGTGAGGTAGAAATTAAAAAAAGTAGTAGGATAAGAATAAAAGAAATAGAACATGAGTGGAAGTAAGTCGACACCAACTTAATAAGAAGACTGAATTATCAAGGATTGACTACAAACATTCAAAGAAAAAAGCACTTTCTGCCTAGTGCTTCAAAGAAAGCCCTTGCTTAAGTGCTGAAAGCGTGTGCCTTACTAAAACTGCCTCACCTGGAGGTGCTAAAAGTGGTGGACCTCATTTGTGCTCTGCTTTAGTACTTAAGTGACCACTTCTTGTGCTTTTAACTACACTGCAGAGTAAAAACTTAAATCTAGCAGGAAAGAGAAACTATAGGTTTTTTTTTTTTTTAATTCTTAAGAATCCAAACTTGCCCCACCTGCATCAACTTAGCAAGAGATACAGTACTATTTGAAATATACATGTATATATATATATACACACACACACACACACACACCCAAAAACCCTTCAAACCTACCTAGCCTACCTTCATTACAAGGGAAGTCAATGAAGCTTGTAAGTGATCATGTTTCAATTAACTGCAACACGTGCTCAAGACAAAACTGACTTTTCCATATTATAAATTTTTTAAAAATAAAAGGAAAAAATTGATCTCTTTGTTCATTCTTTTGGCTAAAAATTGGTAACATCTATTAATCAATGTTCAGGCAAGCCAATAATGTTTTGATCAGTTAATTTTTTTTTTGAACTTGATTCCTTCACACTTGATTATCATAATTTTAGAACTGAAATTTAGTACCGGCTACCTGCCTCCACTTGTACAAGAAAGCAGGCCCCCCTCTCAAAAGCTTTGAGCCAATTTATAACTAGTTTGCCCACATTGAAATATTAAGGCATGAGCCTCCTCACTGATTAAAGCTAGCTGATGTCTCACATCATTTTGAAAATAATAAAATGGGGCTGTCAACTATCATAAGAAGGCAGCATTTCATTGAGTACAAAGATAAGTTATTTTCTGCAACTGTTATATATAAACACATACCATAGTTACCTGGAATGCAATATATAGTAGGTCATATTATGAACATGAGTACTTAGTACTCCATTTTCTATATATACGTCGTTCGCTTTTTTGGTATGTGGTACACCATATTTTTCGGTCATTTAGCAAAAACTAATGAGTTTTTTTTTCTTTTTTATTTAGACTTTGTCATCAGTTAACATCATTTGAAAATATATAAAAAATAATAATAAAGATCAAACTTATATTAAGAAAAGGATCATATATAGTCAGTGAAAATTTTATTTTTAAAATCTTAAACAGATAAATACTAATAGTCATTAACTACCTTTTTTTTTTGTTCAATTACTGCATCCTTTTCAATAGAAGTAATTACTAACCCTATCCACTTCCTCTTTCCCATAAGGGATAATAAATACAGACTCAAATACCATCACAAACCTTTCCTAAAAACCAAGATCTGCTACTAGTACACCAATCTCTCTCAACTATACTCCCTTAAAAAACATGACCTGACCTGCTACTACTTTTTCCATTATGTGGGTTTTTTCTTTTTCTTCTCCCTCTCCTTCCTCTCCATCTCATTCTTCTCTACTGTATTTCTCTTCATTTCCCTTGTACAAAACTTCCTTATTTTCTTTCTCTTTGACTAACATTGTCATATGAGAAAAACTAAGCCGGGACTCCAGTTTGAGTGATCTGGAACACATACCAATTTGTTCTGGAACAATAACGAATCGCGTTCTGGGAAACAGGGCCCAGTTCACAGTGTGAGAGAGAGAAAGAGATACTTGCATGTCAGTTCGGACGGTTAGCCAGTTAACTATTGAGTGATTGGTGAAGGATAAAACCAAACTAAGATATTTAAATATACTTTCAAAAACTGTACTGACATACTTAGCTGACCAAAATTTCCAATTTGGTTTTGGTCATGCATTTTTTTGGAACCCAAATGGAGCTGAAATGACTCTAAAGAAGTTTTTTGGCTTGAATTTGTTGTTTGTATGACCAACACCAACCTTGAGTTCACATAGCCAATCAAGAGAAATGTGACCAGTAAATAAAAGAGTACACACCTGCCATAGCAGCAATCTTTGAGAGATTCAAAAGACGCTTTCTGTCAGCTAGTGCTGTGATTGAGCACTTGGGCGCAGGGTCTGCACCCTCTTCAGCTTCTGAAACAGAGCACTCATCTTGAGAAACAGCTAAAACGTGAAGAGTTTCAGAAGCTGAGGAAAACTGATGAAGGAACACCTCGTGGAGCCAAAACAGATCCTTATGAAGCTTTAGAAAAATAGATAACTCTTCCTGGAATTCCTCCCCTAGCCTTAGAAGCTCAGAAAATTGTCTCTTTTCATATAGTTGTTTAAAGACAAAATAACTGAAACCTCCTTTCGGTCCCATGCTCTCATGCTGAAGTGAAAAAAGAAAAAAAATTGATGCAAGCAAATAATGAAGTAAAAGACCTATTTTCAAGAACTGATCACAAGCCAGTGTACATTGGTTTTAGAAAAAAACAGAAAAACCCATATCACTGATGTATGGTTCACATGATCATATCCATTGACACATATAATGAACAAAACAAAACAAAAAAGACTATCATTGAACTAAGATAAATCAGGCAAATTTTGTTCGCAAAGATGGAAAAAACATACAGCTAAACTTATAAAACTCCTGAACCATAAAGACATTTAATTGTTTCCAAGGTCAAATTACCTTGCTCATACTTTCTAGCATTCAACCAACAACAAAGCACATGCGCATCAATTTCCTAGAATAACAATTTACACCTAGAATAACAATTTACAGCCATACCTACACATTCTCTAAACAATCTCAATGACGAGAAAAAAAGAGATAGAACCTGTGAACCTGTGATGATGCATACAGTGGAAGACTACAGAGAGAGCGAAATTGTAAACTTATGATGAAACTATGGAAGCCATTAATCCTGCACCAAAAAAGGGGTATTTTGCTAAAAGGTGTTCTGGCAGTTAAGAATTTCTTACAACTGTTTTATTTTGGAACTCCAATATTCTTAAATTCTAATGAGTGAAATTCAACTAGACCCTTTATGTGTGATCAAGTTCAAATGTTGTCATCTTAAAGGCAAAATACATCCTAAGGCCCCTAAATTTTATGTGATTATGTTATTGAACTCCTGTACTTTGATTTGTATACGTAGAATCCTAAAATTTTTATTTTTTCTGACACGAATGACTTGGCAATAGCAACAATGAAACTGATGAGAAGTTTATTGATGGCAGCGCAAAATTTACTAGAAAATCGCATTATTTTAGAAAAATATTTGATTGATAAAACTTGAAAAATTTAGAGTCCCGAAATTAAGTTCATTACTTTTCTATAGCCTTCACGATTTCAATGGTGGGAAAATAATTTCTTTAAATCTTTAAACTTTTATCTATGAATTTCTCATTAAAAAAAGTAAAAGTTTGACGACTCAATATGTAGAAATTAAAGTAAAGAGGCTTAATAGCATAATCATGCAAACTTTGACGGCTTGAAGAAGTGTTTTGCCTCATTTTAATCCCTACATATCCAAAACCAACCCAACAAAATGGAGCTATATTCGGTGAGAGCTTGGTTGTTGCTTATAGTAATTTTCTTCTCCTCTTTCTTCTTTCTCTAGTATGACTTTAGTACGTCAGGTATTCTCACCTTATAATGTCATCCAACCAATTCAGCCCCTCAAGTTCAATATTCACACTCCAGAAATCCAGCCATGCCTATACCATTCAAATGCCTCAATTATTCACCATTCACCATTTCCATTAACCCATTATATCCAGTAAATCCTAATTTCTTTACTGTCCTTAATTTCAATGAAACTATTCATTCAATTTCAATGTCTCTTTCCCAATCAATCCCAATTAAATGAAATCCCAACTCATTTGTATATCCACTCTCAACTTGATCCTATACACTAAAGTTTGCCAACTAGGCAAGAATATATAGATACTTACCTAATGCCAAAGCAATGAAAGACTATTCCATTGGTAAAGGAAAAGTAGCAAGAAAGATTTCTCATCCTCCCATGTTGATATATAAAGCCAATTTGAAAAAAGAAAATGGAATCATATCAATGGAAAACATTGTTGTCTATCGATTTACAGACAAGATTGATAATCAGTCGCTACTTTCATATTTATCTACCATATTCATAGTCAAAGTACATAACCAAGAATACAGAAGTAAAGACAATTGATCATGTGCTAGCATATGCAGGAACACATACACAGAGACATATCTTTTTGTGTGTGTTTGGGGAGAAGGGGGGGCGGGGCGCTGGTTGGTTTGCAAATGTGTCAGTGAACATCCATCCTTTCGTTTACTCCCTGTTATGACCATTTTAGATAATTCCATCACAAAGATGATGAACTCCGACCAAAATATGTACAAAAGAAAACTTTCAACTTATCCAAGTTAAACATATTTAACAACATTACCATAGCCAAAACTATTGCCATTTTAATTACAAATCCCTATGTTGACTTGGAAACTTGAAATCTTATCCTGAAGGATGTATCAACCAGCATGGAACTTTGTAAGGCACACAAAGGCTACAACTTCTAAGAACCAGTTCTATTGGGAAACTGCAGGTCAAATTGGTGATAGAATATTGCAGGCCTTTCAAAATAAAAAGCCTCAATAATGCCAACCTGCAATGGCACCTAATTTTATCGCACCACAGGGGTATTAAGGTGAAAGCGTAGAATCAGTCAGCTAACAGAATAAGGAGTAACACATAGTAGAAGAATTTACATTGTTCCCTCACAAATCTGATAAACCCCAACTAAAATGTGTATAAAAGAGAACTTTCAACATATCCAAGAAAAACAATATTTATGAAATTATTATAGCCGAAGCGTTTGTCATATTTTTTATTGCAAAGCATATATGTTGCTCTTGTAAACTTGAAATATTAGGTTAAGGAGGCATCAATTAGAAACAAACTTTGTGACCAATTCTGCTCAAAAATCCATCCTTCCTTTTCTTTTGTGCATGCATGTGTGAGTTAAATTGTTGATATAACCATTATATTCCATTCCTTCCAAAACAAAAGTATGAATAATGCCAACCTGCAATGACACCTGACTTTCCCACACTACAAGGGTAATACTTTGATAGTAGAGTATCAATCAGCCAACAGACTAAAGAGCAACACACACATAGTAGAGCATCAGTCAATTAACAAAATAATATAGAATTAATGCCAGGTTATATATAATAACAGAAAAAGCTTACCATAAGATTTTTGAGCAGCACTTGATCACCAAGGTCGCAGCATATACTCCACAAAGTATTGTAAGCTTCATGCCTTTTTGCGATGGACAGCAACCCTGAAGAAATCTTTCTAAGGTATTCATCCTTCTGTCCATCGGTTCCTGCACTGGAAGCCTGAAAAGATTAATGGTTCAAGGGCCATTCTATGCTTAATTTTGGCATCACAAGGACAAAATTCTGAACCAGGAAGAGATTAACCTGATGCTCGCCTTCCACAAAATCTTTTAGTTTTTGATAGAGGGACTCAAGAAGGGAATCCCGCCTGTTCCAATACTCATCCAGCAGACCTTTATGTTCTTCTTCGCGCTCAAGTTTAGCAGTAACAGCACCAGCATATGCCTCAAGAAGAACTTCAGCCAGCACTTCTAGATGACTCTGCAGATCTGATCTTATGGAATTATTGAGTCCAGTTGTTTCATTTAGCAGCTGAAGCATAAAAGATGCAACTCTCCACATCCCATTCCGCACCACAGGTAGACAACTCCAAGGTGTTAAGCCCTCAGGTGGTGGATACCACATGTGATGCTCATTTCTGTACAGTGTAGCAGAGCGCACTAAAGAGACTACTGTGTTTGAGAGTTCGCAAACTCTCTGGATCTGAACCGCAAGTGGTTGTTCCTCACTTATAAAATATTCCAAGTGTCTGTCCAGGCAATAAAATACCTCTTGAAGATCAGAAACCCTACTATAGAACACTTCAGCATTGTCTCTGTCCATAAGAAGAACAGTGTTCCGGCGGGCTCTCTCACCAACTAACTGAATAAGATCCCAAAGAGCACCTGAAATTTGAGCTTCTGAACTAGAATGTGGGGAATTGGCTCCAGTTGAACGGTTCTGGCTGATCACATTTTGAAGTTCTCTTAGTTGAATCATTCCAGCAAGCTTTTCACCATGTTCCAAGATTATTTGCAAAGACTGCCCTGGTAAAAGAAGCTAGTTGAGCTTTGACGAATTTCATGATTTTTTTACTTGTTTGCTGTTTTTGAGTTTTATTGGCTTAACATACTAAATGAAAAGTTACCCCACCCTATCCCCAAACTTAGACAGATTTAGATATAATCTCAACATAGACCACAATAAAAAAAGGGTGCAAAAACAAGTGCATGCATAAGTTGAAACACGGTTGAAATATGAAATAAATCATACTCTGTTTAGAAGATAGCTCCTCATGACACTTGGATAAAGCAAGAAACTGAAGAAATTTTTCATGCTTTTGCAGCTTATCCATCAGTTGGCTGGATACTATGGTCAATGCCACAATCTCAGCACCTCTAGTGGTTGTCCAGTGTTTAGATAAGGTGTCAACAATAGATTTGCTAGTTCTGGCAAAAACATTTGTTTCTCCATCCCTTTCAAATGCACCAGAACTTTGAAGCTTTTCAAATGAGGCATCAACCTGCCCAGTGAACAGAAAATCATGGAAAAGCTGACCTAGTAAAGCTTCTGATTCTTCATCTTGGGCAGTTCGATGTGCAATTCCAGTCATAACAGCCCTTTGTCTACCACCAGCATCCCATGCTTCAGAACTAGCTCTTCTTGGAGCAATATCACCTAAAAAAGTGATGTTTCTTCTCTCTTCTTGAGAAGATTCTTCATTTGAGCTCCCTTTACGTGACAAGCTTCTTTCAGGTGGTTCAACTCCTCCAATTACAACAGCTTTCTCTGGTATTGCCCATATTCCAGCTTTCTCTGTTAATACAACCCACGCACCATCTTCACCATCATCAGCAGAAGGAAGGATTGAAGCATCAAGAACTTTTCCAGCATCGTAAGGTAGGTCAAACTGATAAAGACGGGTGGAGTTCCTATAGTAATGGGATACCGTTGCTGTACCATCACCAGAAAGTATGATTGCTGAGCCCGAAGGCTTGCCTCCCACCCTAAGTCTCATGGAAAATAAGAAATCCTCATCTTCTACCCTTGCTTTTGGAATTATCACTTGGATTGGAGCTTTTTTCTCCAAAACTCTCTCATGCATATCTGAGGATATGTTTCCTTTGGACTTATATTGCATGGTCAGAAGAGAATACTGTGTGTAGCTTGAACCACTAACCCTATCCTTACAGAATGTGGCAACAAGAACGGTGATCACTTTACCCTGATCGTCCACTTGCACATCCAAAGGCCAGATACGTTTCTGACCAGCCAAATCCTTCTTAATCCCCAAATCTCCATCTGTACCAACAATTTCATGAGACCAGAGCTTTGATACATTTAAATCAGGACGAAATGTAAGACTAAAACATTGTATCTCATGATCAGTCAATAGAAGAAACTGCCTACTAGAATCCTCCACAGAGTGCAGTGAAAAATGCCAGATAAGGGACCTTGGATAGCCCTTGCTTCCAACAAATTGACCATTATCATTTTCTTTGAAGGATGAACTTACTACGTCCCCATATACTTTACAACGTTCAATGCCAGTGGGACTGCAATAAAATTGCCACAGGTCACCACTGGAACTACAAACCAAAGCAACACACACCTGTTGGACAGCAGGCACTGCAGAAGCAATCAAAGAGTTGAAAGAATCTGATCCAACTGAACTAGTTCCAGGCCCATTATGTTGTCGATGCCTGCCTCGGGTGGTCTTCCCATCAGAAAGGGAAGAAGTCACGTCCAATTCACTGGTAATAGGTGTAGATCCCTCTTCAGAATAAATGTCAGGCCAGTAGATGACAGCTTGAGTTTTTTGGTTACACATTACAACACCAGCTGAATCGCAACACTGAACAACTTTATTTCTGCCCCTGTTGGATTTATTCCAATTGACAACACAAAGCATCCAAGTGCTACCATGATTGGGACCTTTCCCAATATCTCTATCGTCTGAAACATTTAAAGGAAGTTCAAGAACAACACAATCTTTTGAAGATACAGATGATAAGTAACTCCATATAAAGAGTCTTTTTCCACAGATGATCCAAGAAAGGCGCGTGCCCTTATCCATTCCACCAGATATACAGGCATCACCTGCCAAATAGCATATGTGAGTTTGGAGGTAACCTTTCCAGAAGCTGAAAATAATAAAAAATATTGGACCAGAGCATACAAACCAGGAATATGGTTCTGCAGAAAGCTGGCCTGTTCATCACGAACTGCTTGGGGGAACTCTCCAACATAAACAGGCTTAATTGGATCTACATCATTTCCTTTTTCACTTTTGGCCGCTGTTGGGATTCTACGACCAATGCACCAAGAAATATTAAGATATCACTATACAACATGAAAACATTATAATGAAAAGAGAAATTTACACAAGTGAAAGAGAAGATAAGAGCTAGCTATAATAGCAGTATGAGGAAAACAATAAAATTACAATTCATCAAACCACCACACCCAGGGAAAAGAATAAAGCGAGAACAGAAAAAATCTACAATCCTATGTGTCTCCTAAGCTTCTCCAACAGCTATATTTTTTCACATTTAAAGCTGGAATGTTCATATACTTCCCCTAAACTCTAATGATTTACCATGGCCATGAATTACTATAAAAGTTAAGGGAGAATCATTGGACTAGAAACAAGTAATCATTCCACCCAACAAGCTCATGTAAATATTATAATCTTAAGTTAATTAACATATATCCGTTCAGCCATAACAACACGGTCATGCTTCCCGAACAAAGTTGAAGAAAATATGCACAAATACGCATCACTAGGGAGTAAAGGCAAAAAGAAGATGTTTCAATTCTTGAGAATAGCCATTCCATAAACAGTATAATACATCCATATTTACCTCCTAGGACCATGCTTCAAAACACCATAATGGCCTTCTACAAGACATCATCAGTTCATCCATCTGCACATGTTCCCACACAAATTTGTCCTACTTAATCATTTTCATTCCCATTCGACACATTTTAACTTATCAACCAACTTCTCAGTTCTCCCCAACGAAACAACAAGATCAAGAACTACTAAACGAAACTCTCCCAAAATGCACCATGCAGTGTTCACTCTCACAAACTCCTTTATCTACAATAAACGCACACATTTCCGATCAATACTTACGCAACTGCCACCAAAATAGTTAAGCATCACAAATCACTATCATACACATCAAATTAAGAATGAACATTGCATAACTTGCACATTCAAGAGTTCTAGTACAATTCAGCAATTGAAAACAAGCAGTATAAATCTATGAAAAAAAAATTGCATAATAATGTGACAAGTGAAACGCAAGTAATAGATACCGAGCGAGAACGGAGAGGCGAGGAGCCCAAGGGGCAGGAGTACCAGTGGAAGGGCGATTAGGGATTGAATTGTATTTGTCAGGTAAAGGTGTGATCGGAGAATCATGTTGTTGTGATGGTGGTGGTTTGTACACTAGATTTCGGTCTTTTCGAGAGCTGAGATTCGTCCTCCTCGTTCCTGGAGAGAACATTCTTACAACTGCTGCTGCTACTGGAACCTTTTTCCTTGAGGAAAAAAAAAAGAGAGGGAAATGAGGAAATGAGATAGGGCTTAGGGCTTTCTTTGGTTAAAATCTATATATATATATAGCCAAAGAAAAATGTGATGTAACAAAATCTCTTTAATTTAGTTTTGGGTTTTGTCAATTGTATTGATAAAGTTCTAAAATATAACTCTCAAATTTATCTCTTAATTTTAACTTCTCAACAACAAATTATTCAAATGAATTAAATGTTTTAAAACGATATCTTTTTTTTACCTTATTATCTTATCTTAAAACCCCTAAAGTTATTAAAAATTAAAAAATATATTAATTCATATTATAATTATATCTCTTCAACAACCTCCAATAATATAATTCACAATAATAAATTATTATTTATAAAATAAGATATAGACATTGAAAAATTAAATATAATATTCAAAATAATAAATAATATGTCAAAATTTATTATGTCGAATGTATTATTGATATTGGACTTTTTACTTTATATTATTAAATAAGTATAATAAATAATAATATTACTTTAAAATTATATAATTATAGTTTAAAAAATTTTAAAATCAAAATTAATTTTAAACTAAGTAAGCGCAAAATACGGATTAGTATATATATATATATATATATATATATATATATATATATATATATAACTATTGGGAAAAGAAGTAATATGTTAATGTGACGAAATCTCCTTTATATATGTGAATATGGCAAAACCTGTGCTCAACCTATTTAATAAATTTTTATATATATTTTTATCCATTTATTTTATATTTGTACTTCCCTCATTATTTGCATCCGTTGTCTCTTGTTCTCCCTCATCAATACTGTTGTTAAAAACCTTCTCTTTATCAGCGAAAACTTATTTATTGATGCATCTAGAACACATGATTTTAATGCACCATTCACTCATAAAATTTAAGGATACTACTGATATTAACTATCAAAATTTATTTTTAATTTTTATTTAATTTAATTCAATTATAAATTATGATTATGTATTTATTATATTTTAATAAAAAGTCTGTGGAATAAAATTTAATTTTATATATTTTTATAAAAATAAAATATTTATGTATTAAATAAAACAATATAAGAAAGTATTCAAAACTCCACAAATCAATATTAATATAATAATAATTAATATGTACAAAATAACAAATGGACATTGAAAAATTAAATATGATATTTTAAATAACAAATAATATATCAAAATTTCATGGAACTAAATATATTGTTCACATTAAAATTTTTATTTTAATATCATTAATAAACTTAATAAATGATAGCGCTATTAAAGAATATAGAATTTCTCTTCAAAAATCTCAACAAAAATTTAAAAATAGTTTCAAACTGTGTGAATTGCGAAATACTGACTAATTAGAGATATATGCGAGCTAGACCATGGCTCCATTTCAAAAAAATAAATTATGATTGGACCTTAAATATTTAACATTATAATATCAAGAAAAATTTTATTTACAATCTTTCATTTTATCTTTATACTCCCTTTCTTTTACAACTTTTTTTTATTTAAAATGTTCTTTTTCACAACTCCCTTTTTTCTTTTTTAACCTTTTAATTTTTGCAACCTTTTTTTTTCAATCATAAAATGTTTTTACAGCCCCTTTTTAATTGCACAACCCCTTTTACCTTGAAATCCTAAAATCTCATTTAGACTTTTAATGAATTTTTTATTTCATAAATTTAAAAATTGTAACTTATATGTTATGTGTATAAAATTCATAGAATTTTAAAAAAATAAAATTAAAAAATTGAATAAAATTTATCATTTATTAAAATGATGAGTTTGAAAAAAAATCACATTTTAGTAGATGATGAATTTCATATATAAAAGTAAATTTTATAAGCATGACAAACAAGTTACAATTTAAAGTTTATGAAATAAAAATTCATTAAAAATTTAGATTTTTTAATTTCATGAATTTCAAAATTTATAAATTTTAATCTTTCAATCTAAATAAGATTTTAGGATTTCAAAGTGAACAAGGATTGTGCAATTGAAAATGGATAGTTGTGATTGAAAAAAAAAATTGCAAAATTAAAAGGGTAAAAAAGGAAAAAAAAAAGGTTGTGAAAAAGAGAACTTTAAATAAATAGAGGTTATAAAAAAAAAGTGTGAAGAGAAAATGAGATTGTAAATAAAAGTTCCCTAATATGTAATATTTATTCAAGCTTAGCAAATGTAGTTAATATTAAAGGTGACAAAGTTAAACCATATCCAATTCCAACCCACATTCATTCTTTATTATGTGGCAATTTTATCTGAAAATTTGACAAAGGGATCTAAAATGGTTTGATTTAAAATGATTCAGTTTAAAGTTAACATAAGTCAAAAATAATTAAATTTAATTCATAGGTCAATTTAATTGGTGAATCGATTCGATTGATTTAACTAAATTATTAAAGTATTTAAATTTTATTTAAAAAATAAAATTTTAATTTTAAAAAATTTAAAATTATAGGTAATTTGACTCATTCATAACTTCAAGTAATCTAATCTAGATCTATCCTAAACAAAAATAATAACCTAAAGTTACATTTGTGACGTCTGTCTTTCATATAAAATCGCATGATTTTATGAAGGCATCTTCTATCCTAAAATATAACAAGGCAAAAATGTGCTCATTTACTTGAAAAATTACTCAATTACCTTAATTGTTATTATTGTTGCTACAGTTCCAATTTCAACAGACTCGTACTATATTTATATAGATATAGATTTAAAGATCAAACATAGGTTGCAATGTATGATACATTGGAAGAAAATAAATATGTCTAATATAATAATCATAATAACTATCCATAAATGTCTTTCTTTCACAGAAACCGAAAAACGAGCTGATTTTTTGGGATTTCACGTCAGTTATGGAAAGTAGGTACCTATGAGTTATATAAGTTAATACATTTTTACAAAATTTTTATGATTTTATAAATAAGTGTGTTGTATTCTTAATTTGTGTATGTGTTTATCTATATTAATAAAAAAAATAACTATATACCTCAATCGTCAAGAAAAATATATTAATTAATGAAAATAAAATATGCAATACTTTATTGAGCAAAGTACTGAAAATAAGCTTAAATAAGGGAAATTTATTTTGAAATACATAAGGTGAATTTACAAATGATAATGATTGAGAATATTACTATATATAGCAAAATGATGATAATTTCGAAAGCCATAAGGTCCTAAATTGTAACTTCCTTAACATTAGATCTTATTATGAAAAATAAAAATAAAAATTATTTTTAAGGTTATAAGAGATTGACTGGTCTTTATCTAAAAAAAAAAAAAAGAATAATTGATAACTATTATTAATAATTCGTCCCAAAATATTTGGTAAAGTTTTCTCTACACATAAATTAAGAAAATTAATTAATTATAGTTATTTTGTATACTTTGTCATTTTATTATAAAAATATCCCTATTAATATTTTTTTATTTTATCAAGTATGACACATTTTACAAAAATAATACTTTTAATGTGGTTGATAAGATCACAACTCATAGTGACTAAATGGATGGTTATACAAAAATAGTGATAATAAAAGTAATATATTCAAATAAAATAACATTGAAACTTCAACTTATTTATTAAATATATAAATTTAAAGTAAAAAATTAGTGGTAGTAATTTATTATAAATGATAATATTTATGTAATTAATTAGAATATCATAGACATTTACTTAATTAACTATCATTCTAAAAAGGAAAGTGGATAAAATTTTGAAACATACTCTTTCTGTTTCACAATATCTATCTTTTTAAAGTTGTGCACTAGATTAAGAAATAATTAATTAAAAATAATTTCAATTGATGTTGACTAATATACCTTTAATTATTTTGTAATTCTTTTCTTCTTTTTGATACATCCAATATATTGCACTAGATTATATGAACTTAAAATTTATTGTAATTATTTGTAATTCTTTTCTTCTTTTTGATACATCCAATATCTGCAATTCAGATTTACTCTAATTTTTAATGGTATTAAAATCATTTCTAAAACTATGAAATTTTGAATTGAAATTTCAAAATCAAATTAATAAAAAAAGAAATTCTTAAAACATTGTAAGTTTCTTGGTTTAATTTATCCAGAGCAAAAAAAGAAAGTTTGATGATAGAAAAAAATCTTTTTTTACTGTTATACATAAATATATTAGAATAGTCAATTATATTTAAAATTAATCAAATTTGTATTGATTGTACTAATAGTCAAAATTGAATTAAGAAATAAAATTACTATTAATGACTATTATACATATTATAAAAGTACTTGTAAAATTCAAAATCAATTGAAAATTTTTAAAAAAATTATTTTTAGTATTTTTAAAATTATTTGAAATTTTATTACAAATTAACATTATATATGTTTTTAAATTTTAACTAATTGTAAATTTCATAATGAAATAGGTAATTTTTAAATAAAAATTATAATAATTTCAACAAAAAATATGCATCTCTAAACTCTATTTTAATTATGGATACAATTGATATAAATATAAATTTTATTAATTTTAAGCGTAATAAGTTTGGTTACAATGATTAAAAAAAATTCTGAATTTTTAATATTACTTAACCCAAAAAGAATAATAAACTATACAGTAAAAATAAATTAGCTTTATTATGGACTAAATAGTTTATTATTCCTTTTTGGCCTGATGGGGACTTCCATTATCAATCATTTCCCAATGGAAGTTAATCTGTTCTTATCAGGCGGGTATCATGCCCCAGGTGCATTGCATTCCATCGTGGACATTTGGCGCTCGCTATCAACAAAATACTCACAAAGATTTCGGGCATTGGAGCCCAACCCCTAAACACATCCATACATCTTACTCTGTTCCAAGTTATGCAACAGGACAAAAAAGATCCGTTTAAGATTCAATTCCTCTTTAGCTCTGTTTTTGATAACCCAACCGAAAAGTACAGGACAGATTATTTTTCTTTTCTAGCAAATTCTATAATGTTCATGATCACATTATGATCATGAATGCTTGAATAATCTTCATTTGATCATGCACAAAGAAGAATGTGAATGCAATTTACTAATTGATAAGACCACTTATTTCAATGTTCTTTAAAAAAGACAGAGTCACTCAACAAATACTGATATTGCCTAGATATGAAGCTGATTCCAAATACACTATACTTTCCTACCAAGTACAGCACTAGACAATGGGTCTAGAAAATTAAATAATACAGAGGAAAATAGAGACTGTAAAATTTCTATAGAGAATATCCAAGAGCAAATTTCTTCACAACTAACCCACATTACAATGATTTCCTTGATATGATATTCATTATATTCTGCTCTCAAGATTGAAACAAAAATACAGCTACAAATCATCAGAAATAAATATAGATATATATAAAAGCCCGTATAAGAAAGAAAGTTCTCCATTGAAGAACTTTCAGCAACACCTTGCCAGATTGAAGACAAAAGTTAAGTTCTCCACTATTCTGTTCCCTAAACAAAAATAAAACTACAAATACATACACATATTATCTTGCTTCAGGGTTCCAGCTTCAAGGAAACAACTCGTGACTGTCTGTTGCGTTTTGCTACCTTGACAAAGACTATAGCAAGGCACGATGGAGCCCACCATGGTCGACGAAATTTTTGCTCTCCTTTTAGGCAAGCCACTGGAATGGTATCAACAATGCAACTTAATTTAAATAATAATCTAGAAGGACAAGGATAAAAAGGATATTTGTGCAACAAACAGGCAAGTTCTGAAGTTACATCATAATTTAGTTCAATATAATCAAACATTTGGATACCTTGGATAAATGAGCATACCATCTTCTATTTTTAAAAAAGGACAACCCCACTTGGTTAGACAACGATGTAAGATAAAAGAAGAGGGAATTGAAATCAAGGTGATAGAGTCAAGCAATTATGTTTGCTGGTCTTAATTTTCACTGATGGTCATTAAACTTATCGCTTGTTAGTAATCACTAAACTTTAAGTTGCATAAGCAATATCACTCCACTTTAATTTTGTTCTAAAAGGTCAATGTGTCTGATTTTACAAGAATTTTATCTAAATCTTTTACATGATAAGTCAGACATCTCTTACATAAATTAACAATTAGAAATAAGCAATTCATTAACTAAAATGTAAAGAATTTGGCTACAATCTGAGATTATGACTTTCATTGAAACAAAATTAAAATTCAGTGACTTTGATAAAATAAATTGAAGTGCATTGGCCATGATGAAATTTAATTATAAATTCGCTAACCATCAACAAGAATAGAAAATTTTGCGCTAAAACAAAAAACTAGATAGAGAAAAATTGCAAAGTATTTATCATTCCTTGTGACCCAGGTGAGACCCCACATATGGAATTGCTAATATGGACAAGGGAGGCAGATCCTTGTGCTCATACATAATTTGCGCAGCATATATGCTGTCAAAAATGTTGAGATTGCATATGCTAGAGTGGAATAATGATAATATTTTTCATTCTTTATTAACAGCTATCATGCTAAGACATGAGTTATTTAGCACGTTCAATATGATTTGAAATGTGTTTCAATGAAAATAAACAATTAGAAGGTAATCTCTTGCCTTTAATTAAAGATGAACCGCAAAAGAACTATGAACAATACCACAACGTTATTTCTCATGGAAGTTGTTAGTAGATACAGCAAACAGAGCAATATTTTCGACAGACATGCTTAGATTAATGAGATAGACGGATGGAAAAATTGAGAGAGAGAGAGGAAGCTAGAACCTTTTATTCGTCTGAGCTCCTTACACAGGGTGATGAAGTCTCCCCATTTCATATGGCAACGCCTTATAAACCGTAGAATTTGCTCAGTTGTGAACATGGACATGCCCTCCAAATACTCTCCATTGACACCATTTTCTTTGAAAATCTGGCGGTAACTACCCAGATTTATCTCTTCCAACCACAAACCAACATCCTAGCCAAACAAAAACAAGTATACCAAGTATTCATGTTACTTTACAATGACAAAGTATCCATACCTAATTAGATAAAAGTCTACAAACATTTCTGTCAAGGAGATAAATTGATAAAACTTGCTAATTGTCAATTATGATCATTGACAGGTTTTCAATTATCTAAAAACAGAGTTCCCATGCAATTTTTAGGTCTGCCAGAATCATCGATCACGACTATAAGTAACAAGTTGAATAATGAACAGCAATCAATACCATCTTACATCATCTATATGAAAATCCTCCCTTGAACATCCATAAGTTAACTAGTCCATTCTAAATTATTGATGCAGGTTCATGTTTTATAGTTTTTCCATGCAAGTATATTTGAAAAAGGAAAAAAGAAAACATTTTGATGTTTCTTGAAAACCTGCTATATATTTGTCAGTTGTTTGGAAAATCCATCATATTTCTTCATGTCCAAAATTATCTACAGGTTCATCATGAAATAAATACTCATCATAGTCTATTTCATGTTAACAGAAACTAAACACCAACCAAACTATTATGTCCACCATACTACTTAATCCTTATCAATCACTACCAGCTGACTGCACCAATTCTTGCACTTTGACTCGTCTAGAGACAAATTACAATATTCCCCACTGATAATCTCTTCCATGGAATCATTACACTATCCCATCATTGTTAAAATTGCAAGTCAACTCGTACAATTTTATGAGTTTCAAAAATGTAAATGATTCAAAACATATACCTACTTGAAATCAAGTAAACTCAAGTTAAAACTGCATTTTCATATGGTAAAATCATATATGATTTTACGAGTTCATGATTTTACAATTCTACATATTTTGGATATACATAATTTACAATATTATAAAAATCATTATTATTTATTTGTTTGGATTCCTCATGAAATTTTAAGTTTAAATTTCATTTTAACATCATTATGTGCATGACAAAACAAAATCATAAATTTACATGTAAATACCTAGATTATTCTAATTTTGGCAGTATTATTATAATAAATGGGAGCGAATATTTTATGTAATATTCATTAATATATAGGCTTAATGACAAAACAATCCAAACTTTTTTTTGTTTCCATCATTATACCCAAAACTTTGAAATAGCCAATTATATCTAAAATCGGCCAAATTTGTATATGTTCTACTCACGATCAAAATTGAAAAGAGAGATTTATGTCACTTACTAAAATTATTATTATATAACTGTCACACGTATTACAAAGTTACTTGTGAAATTCAAAATCAATCAAAATAAAAAGAAAATAGCTCATTTTTTAATTTTTCTAACATCATTTGAGATTTTATTACCATTTAAAATATCAATCATACACTTTTTATTTTGAATTTTAGCTAATTATGAGCTTCATAAAGAAATATGTTTTTTTTCTAAAGTGAAAATAATAACAATTTCAACAAATGATATAAATTTTTCAACTCTATTTTGACTATAGGTACAATTCAAATACGTTTGGTTAATTTTGGATATAACTACCTATTTTAAAATGTTTGAATAAAATAATGAAAAATTGAAAAGATTTGGATTTGTAGTGTCATTTGGCCTTAATATACATGTGATGTGCATATTATTAAAATATTACTCTTAAGCTTTAAATTACAAAGTTTAAATGAATATTAACATATCTAATTATTATTTGATTAATTTGTGTTTGTTAATTAACAACTTAGCAAATGATATTAACTTTAAAACTAGAATATTTTGAATCTTAACTTAATAATGCATGAGAAAAATATTTAACATTTCACATGTATATACATATATGTCAAATATTATTTTGTGTAGTTTCTAAAATCTTATGATGTTAAATATTATTTTATATAGTTTCTTAGATCTTACGATTTTATGCTTTGGTTTTACAGTTTGAGTTTGTGGACCTTCTTCAATTCTAGTTTAAAAAACTGAGTTTAACAACCTTGCACAACCCAAAAAGCTCTCAAGTTCCAAAGAAAACATGCATTAACGTTGAATCAGGTTCGGTTTGTAGGAAAAACCAATAAATATAGCCAAGGCTAATACTATTTATGAAAATATCCTAGTAGGCAGGGAATATATCTTCATCTTGGATAGCTCATTCTCATGCATAGTGTTTTCCAACAATCTTCACTGTTAAATAGTAATAGTTTATAATGCAACAATGAGTGAAGTGCCAAAAAAATGGTATATTTCAAAGTCCAAACTACAAAGTCATGATTAGAACGTTATTGCCCTTTAGTTTGTCATGTGCAATACAAAAGCTATGCTTTTCTATTCATGAATTTGTAAATCTTCTCAGTTTGGGGTTTGTAAGAAAAACCAACAAATACAACATAAAATTAATATCAAATGTTCTTAAAGGCATGGAATGCATCTTCATCCAAGAACCTTTCTGTTCTCATGCATATCATTTTGCAACAAACTTCATGGTTAATTGCCATACTTTTGCCACATAAGACAGAGTAAATTAGGTGAAGGGACCGAAACTTGAGTATTTCAAACTACAAAGTCATAACCTTATTAGCAATGCTACATGACTGAGCAAAAAGCAGACAAGAAAGAGAATATTTTCCACATGAAAAAGCAGGAGAGGACTGTTTGAGCATACCATGAATAATACACAACAATGGCTCAGCTAAAACCCTTCTTTTTTAATTTATTATCGACTATGAATTACTTGGAACACAAAAGGTTCAAAAAACTAATGCAAGAGAAAAACCGAAGCATGAATCTCAGTGCTTCAACCAAAAAACACATCTGACCAAGCAACGAGTAAACTAAGAAAGATCGACATATATAGGGATAGGTAATAATTAAAAGTTAGTCTGGTGCACATAAAAGTAATGGCTAACCCATATCCTACCACACTATAGCATCCCTTAAAACCTCTTGATAGCATCTAAGAGACCAAATAAAACTGCCTCAAAACTCACTGGAATTAAATAAAATACAGTAACATGAAATTTCTGTTCTGTAACTCACTCTGCTGCGTCTTTTGTTTTAAAGCAGAACTTATAAAACCCAAATAGTTAAAAATTGAAATTCGATAAAAGCAAATTAACCTAACAAAACCCACAAAAAAAAATATTTTTTTTTTTTTGGAAAAACAAATAAGAAAATCCCATCATAGGATGAAATATAAATAAAAGTAAGTAAGATGGCAACCATCACAATCAGAACTTTCAACTCCAAAATTTAATAATATGTCTAGCAGCGATTATAACAAGAACTAGTATAAACAAGATCTAACAGACCAAGATCCAACAAAACAATATTTAAACGCAAAAAAAAAAAAAAAAAAAAAACAAATACCTCAACAGTCCAAATGAAGAAATCAAGAGGCTCAGGTTGCCGTTCTCTGCTCATCTCCTTTTTAGCAAAAATATCCTCAAAATTATCTAATAATTTCCACACCTCAATTTCATCAAAATTCAAATCCAATCCTCAATAAAAGAAATCAGAAATCAGCAAACATAAATTCCAATTCAGCAGCCTTCCCCTTTACTAAAAGCTTTTCACCCACAAAAAAAAAAAAAAAAAGAAGTACTATATATGTATATTTCAATATACAATAAACTGTGGTTTCTGTATTTAGGGAAGCAAACAGAGAGAGTGAGTGGGTGAGTGAGAGAGAGAGAGAGAGAGAGAGAGAAGGAGAGGAAAAAAAAGAGTGGAGACTTAACGTACGGGACAATTATGGAAATTTATTAGCGAGCGAAATTAATTTTCCGCTGCATTTGATTTGAGATTTAGAAAATAATAATAATAATAATAATAATAATAAATTGGAAAAAGAAAGATAATGTAGTAACACAGACAGACAAAGGGCACACAGTGTGAGTGTGTCACTTCAATGGGACTGATCTGATCTGTTTGGGTTCGGTTCGGTCTTTCCGTCACTTCCTTCTTTCAGTTGCTAACTCAAATTTCATTTTCATCAGTCGTGCTGTGTTAAGTATGTTTTGGCAACGACTTTTATTTCCTTTTTCATTAAAAAATTATTTATATTTAAGTTAATAATTGTCAGATAATTTTTTTTGACATTATACTAAATAATCTTTACTTTTATATATTATGATAACGTGTTCTTATAATTTAATAATATTTTCTTTTGATCAATAAAAAAATCAAAATGCAAACTAAAATTGTTTATTAATTCAGAACTACCCTTATTATGAACTAATCAAATAAAATGAAATTGTTTATTGTAAAGGTGATTGCCCAAAACAAAAATCTAACAAATAGTTGATTCATTATTGCCAAGAACAAACTAGAGAACCACCTCAAAGTGGATATTAAGGATGGAGATTACACTTCTCGCCAATAATAAATCACATAATCACCTCAAAATCGTTATTTGAGTCATGATATATTTTTATAGTTTTTTCTATTCAATTATTGATGTATCATGTTTGAATTCAGCTTTATGGGTAGTTAGTTATAGTATGGATTTGCCAAAATTATTAGATATTTGCATGATTATTATTTAGTTGTTGTATGAATTGCCAAAATTATTGAGTTGTTTATTTCTTTTTGATGCCAAAAGTAGAATTAGATTTGCGAAAAGGAATTTTAAATTAGATCATTAGATAAATTTTAACTGATGCTAATGTATTGGTGATGGAAATAGTTATGATAGTTTTAAAGGTGGTGGTGATAGCAAGTGAAAAAAAAATAAAGGATAATTTAGATTTTTTATTTTAATTTAATAACAAGTTTCACAAAAACGCGTTAGTTTAACGGAATCAAAACGTTGACATGTTTTAGTATAATATATAAAATTAAAGTATTGTTATTTAGTTAATTTTGACTTGGATGACTTGATAGAGGTTCTACTCAGTAGTTATTAGGATTTACTTCCTATTCGTATAAAATAGCTAATTAGCAACTTCCCAATTAATATATGTAGTGATTAATTCATGCATTATGCAAACTATAATATTAAATTTTATTATTTAGGCTTTTTGTATTTTAACTATTATTTCTAAGATAAGTTTCTAAAAGGATATTATTGATGAGTGAAATTTAGGTAGATTAAGTTAATACATTATATTATTTGTGTTGGGTTACAATTTAATCATTTATAGTGAAGTTTGGCTTGAATGGGTATTCAACTATTTGAATTTAATTCAAAATATACTAACTTAAATTGTCACCAAAGTTTATATTTATAATATTGATCTTTTACTAAATAAAATAAATATTCAACCATTAAGCTATTAACTCGACAACATAAACCTAAATATTTGGATTATAAGATATATATAAAATCCAAAAATTAAATTATTAATTCGTCTCATCTTTCCCCTCCCTCTCTCGCTCTTAATTTACTCCTTTTTTTTCCTTTTATTTTTTTTATAATAAAGTTTTGGGAGATAATTTCTAGTCATTTTGACTAGGCATCGGTCTTCATTTTTTTTATTTTTTAAATAAAATCTAGATCTATTTATTTATTAAATATGTTTTAATTTATTTCCTACGATTTTGAGATAATATTCAAATCTATTTATTTTTTGAATTTATTCTTTTGTATTTCATATTACGATGAATTTGTATATTTTATTATTATATTTTTTATAGTGAAAGTTTTGGTGTTTTGATATTTAAATTTAAGATTTTATTGTTTAGTCTATAGTAAAAAAAAAAAAACTTTACATACATTTATCGAAACAAATTTATAATTTGTTAGAGCCACACTTGACTTATACAATGACTAAAGAGTCAAATAATGACTCAACATTATCATTGAATAGATTGTACCACTTGCCAATTGATCCATTCAAACATTTTATCAACACAATTTATTTTATAAATTAAGCTATTTATCATTTAGATTTAAAATTGCATATATAGTTTATTTAAAAATTTATTGCAAAAGTATATAATTCTACAAAATTTTATACATTTATTTTGTGCTATTTATCCAATTAATAAAATTATAATCTTTTATTCTAAAAAAATTATTAGCTGTTGGCGATATCTAACCGGAATCTAGTAGTAAGTGATATTATATCCAAAAAATTATAAATGTATAATAATTACTTAACTTTATACCTACTTTGAAAACTCAAATTTTCATATTTGAACATGATCAAAATATAGACCTCTCCATATGTAATCTCTCCCTCTCTTTTTTAGGTTATTTTTCAGTAATTTTAATTTGGAGCTCCATTAGTTGATTAATGGTAGTCCCTCTCTTATCTTTCTTTTTTTTATTATTATTTATTACTTTGAATAAATTCATATTTATTATTTTATTTATAAATCTATCTTTTAATTTGTTTATTTTTCTCCTTATATGCATATAAAGAAAACAATAAAATACTTATGAAATTTATCTACGAAATTTTTTTTCATAGCTAATTATCTACATGATACCTTTGTAGATATTTTATTTTTTGGATATTTTATTCTCGTTTATATTATTCTCTCCTTTTATAGATATAATTTCCTATTATATGAGTACTACCGTATATTTTTAAATGCAAATAGTATTTATTGATTTTAAAATGTTATTGATCTACTTGTGCAATAGTCGTGATTTTTAAAATGTTATAATAATAATTTTAATAAAAAGCTAAATTTGAAAAGATATTATGATATAAGAACAATTTTAAAGCCGCATGAAAAAAATATAAATTAGTCAAGTTTAATCATAATTTTTTATTATCAATATTTTAAATTAAGTATCATATGACTATTAAATTAAATAAATGATACTCTCACTAACTTTCTTTATAGACTTTACGTTCTCTTATAAGGCGATTCAGATTTCTTCTTTCTATAACAAAAATTGAATTGAATTTATATTTCAATGTCATACTTCTAAAGATATCTACCGACTAGTCAAAGGGATTCCAATAATGATAATAATGATAATATTTTTTATTTTACACATTGAAAAGAGTGTCATTCTAAATAAATTATTATTTCTTATGTTTAAAAATTTTACTTATTAATTACAATTAAATTCTTCTGTTACATGTATATATTAACAACTAATTGGCTACTGTGAGTAATTAGTGGAGAATCTATGTTATACAAACTACGATCTTATTTTTTATTGTAATTTTAATATATATTTCATATTATATTAAAATTTATGTATTAATTGAGTATGAAATAGTATGTTTTATTTTTTATTTGAAAATTAATTTTTAATATGAAATCTATATTGTAATATAATTATTATTTTATTTTGAGTTGATTTTGAATTGCTTAAGATTTTTTGGGATGAAAAGGGTAATTTTAAAAAATTAATTAAATAAAATAATTATAAAAAATTATCTAATATAGATGAGTTGATTGATGATTAATTGCAATCATATCACAATGTTGATTATTTTAAATATTTAAAATAGTTAGATATCTTAACTAACAAATTAGTTAAATAT